>JAOUQW010000016.1:17487431-17498337 GCA_028565825.1 Olivaichthys viedmensis
GTACAGTGTGTGTGTGTGTGTGTGTGTACCTGCTCTGTGTACAGTGTGTGTGTGTGTGTGTGTTTGTGTACCTGCTCTGTGTACAGTGTGTGTGTGTGTGTGTGTGTGTGTGTGTGTACCTGCTCTGTGTACAGTGTGTGTGTGTGTGTGTGTACCTGCTCTGTGTACAGTGTGTGTGTGTGTGTGTGTGTGATGTGTTTAATGTTCTAATATTTCCAAGATTTTACTCGGTTCAATTTGAGTTGTGTACATCTACACCGACTTACTTTTTATGTTTCAGTGTACTCTTTTGGTGATCTGTTAACTGTAGTAATAGAGGGGCTATTTTAAATGTTTGAGTACAGCTTAAGAATATTACTTATTAACTGATAAATGTTTGTGTGAGAATTTTGTGCATCCTTGTGTGTGTGTGTGTGCGTGTGTGCATAGGGAAATGAGTCTCTAGTGGCTAAGACCACAGTGACTGTGCCCAACAATGGAGGTCTCATAGAGGCTGTCACTACTCTTGAGGCTGTGCCTTATTGGACCAGAAGCAGAAGAAAGACTGGTAAGTTTAATGCTTAGCATTGTGATAATTGTCTGTATACATTAGATGTACTGACTATATACCCTGGTCATTTTTCTGAAAGCTATAAGAAGGTCTGAAAAAACATTGATGCTGCCTAAACCTAGCATCAAATCATTTTAAGGATGTTTTCACATATAGTTTGTTTTAAATGAACCATACTCAGTCCTGTTAAAGTGGACCTGAAGGGGAACCAGCTGTAAATGCCTTCCATGCTTTTGGTGTTTACAATATGAGTGGACTTAAAAGGGGAGTCGGTTCTCTTTCTGGACATTTTAGCACTGATGAGATCTCAGACCACTTTTTGTTCACACCACAACTTCTTCAGAACTCCGATCCTGGCTGTGAAACACTGAATTATGGATAGTGTCATTCAAAATGGTTACTAAACACGTAGGTATCATTTGGCTGTAGACAAAAAATAGAGAGCGCAAAAACAATTAAAGTGAAATACCAGAAGTATCTAGAAAAAGGAAAACAACGAGGAGAGGAATTTTGTTGCAGAACCATCGGAACCAACTAGTGCTTCATGCCATAGGCCTACTTGTGACTCTTTAGCTCTCATATGAGCAGTTGGTAAAGACAAAGTACATGCATACACTATAATGTATTACAATAGTAATATACAGTAGTTGTTGTTGTTGTTATTATTATTGTGACAGAAAACTGCTGCTATGTATGAATGGCAAGTTCTTTAGCCATAAAGCAGAATGTGAACTGGACTGGGACCACTTTTTCACATAACACGAATCAAGTGAACCACAAGGGAACCGTACTCTGTTTGCTTGTGGGTCGTTTTAGAGGGGTCCAAGTTCATTTGTTGTGTTCACATATGCACAAAAAACGCTGAGTAATCGATCTGAGACCACTTGGAACGCTGAAATGGACCAAGTGTGAAAACACCCTAAGAGTCAATAAGAGATATTTTAAGATCTTGTCTTATAATAAATAAATACATTTACATACACATATTTAATCATTTAGCAGATGTTCTTATGCAGATCGACTTGTACAACGTGCAAACAGTTAAATGCGCAGTGATAGCAAGCATCTAATGAATCTGCAAAAATTCAACCTGAAAGACTATTGCTGGTTTGTACAAGTGCTAGAGTGGTCTCTTTTAGCTGGTAACAATAATACACTTCTAGTTTAAGCTGTTTGTGCTGTGTTTTCTGTGAACCCATGCCAATTCTAACTCTGTGTCCCATAGCTGCTATGGAGTGGGACACACCAGACACTGATTCTGTGCAGTCTGTAGACATATTCAAACAACCCAGTCGGCCTCTGAGAGATGGCAAAGCAGAGCCCAGCATTCCCCAAAGCAATGGGAGTCTTCGTCTACATGAGTTTATTTCCAAAACGGTATGGATAATGTCAGTCATGGCAGGCAGATCAATAATTTATGTATTCAGAGAAATACTGGTTTTGCTTTTAACCATCAGTAGATTATTATTATTATTATTTAATTTTTTTTCTCACATCATTGAAATTGGTTTCATGTTACACAATGTGCTTCTTTTTTTTTTTTTCATTCAAATTTTTTTTACACACTAGGTAATAAAGCCTGAGTCCTGTGTTCCCTGTGGGAAGAGGATCAAGTTTGGGAAAATCTCGCTGAAGTGCAGGGACTGTCGTGTGGTGGCCCATCCTGAGTGTCGTGAGCGCTGCCCTCTGCCCTGTATCCCAAACATGCCTGGGACTCCCATCAAAATTGGAGAGGTAGCATACCTGGTCCTGCAAAAAAATAAAAATATTTTCATAACTGGCAAAATAAACACAAATATACTGGTGGTTCACTGTCATGTCGCGTTTTTAGGTGTAATTACAGCTGGCCCAGTCCTTCCGTATCTGTATTAACACTGTATAAAAAGGATTCTTGTTCTCCGGTATGTTCACTGGGATATTAACACAAAGTTAATATCTCTCAAAACAAAAAACTAAATCAGAATATAAATTCACCTACTCGTAACTGATAATCGAATGCTGGAGTTGCCAAAACAAAGTAAAATCGAAGTGCGTTGTTGCCCTTTCTCCTGCCAGTAGTGCGTACAGAAACGCTACCAAGACGTGGCCGGTGTGGATTCGGGGTAACAAAGCTGTTTCTTTAAGTTTAAGCAGGAAACTCTTCAGGGCAGAGGAGTAACAGGACAAACTGATTTTTTCTTTTATGGCATCACACCATCCCTCGTTGTGAATGCCCCATTGTGTTTTATTCATTACTTCCACTTCTGGAATGCAATTTTATTAATTTAGCTACGACCAGTTAGATTTAAAAAATATACATACCAACCCTCCTATGCAAAATTTGTAGGAATTCTAATGAATGTTGGATTTCACACAATTGATGTAGTAAGAAATGACTCAACTTGATTAAAGGTATGAATGATTAAGATTAGAGGTGGAAATAGCAGCTATAGCATGTGAATTCTTATGAATTTCCAACCACTCCCACTTCCATATTATAGGAACAAACCTGGATGGTAAGGAAAAAAATGACCTATAAAAAATTTAAATGGCAATGACTTTGGTTGTAGAAAAAGGTTGCTGACAATCACTTGGCACTTGTTATTTAAGATTAAAAGTCTATTTCTTCAATCTCATGGTGCAAAAACAAACAAAAGGTCTGTCTTTCTCGCTTACTCTTTTCAAAAGTAATTTCCTCAATTTGTTGTTTATCATATTCTACTTTACTGTTTTGCAGGGCACTCTTGCAGACTATGTCTCGGGCACCTCCCCCATGATTCCTTCATTGGTGGTGCACTGTGTAAATGAGATTGAGCAGAGAGGCCTACATGAGGTCAGTTAACCCGGTTTTGGTGGATTTTATAGACACTCTTTTGTAGCTTGCTTTCTAATTAGCTTTGTTGGTCTCCATGTTCCCTTACCAGACCGGTCTGTACCGCCTGTCTGGTGCTGACCGGATGGTAAAGGAGCTGAAAGAGAAGTTCCTGCGTGGAAAGACTGTTCCTCTGCTAAGTAAGGTGGACGACATCCATGCTATTACCGGCCTCCTCAAGGACTTCCTAAGAAACCTTAAAGAGCCACTGCTCACCTTCCGCCTCAACCGTAATTTTATGGAGGCAGCAGGTCAGTTGGAACTGAAACACAAGGGCACCGTTCTAGACCAACAAATGAGCTTGCTGTTAGACAGTATTTTCAATGAGGGTCCATTTATTAGATGGTTTTAAAGATGGAGATTAAGCATAGTTCCTTACTAAAAAGGATTTTTATTTAATAATTCCTAATAACAGTGTAATTTAGTCGTCTTTTTTTGTTGTTGTTGGTCTTATGCGAGTAAAGTGGTAGCTGTATGTATCTTTCATCGTGAAATTTATTTCTGGTTGCTTCCTGCCATGTTTGTGAAATCATATGTTTCTATTCTCAGAGCTGGTTGATGAAGACAACTCCATTGCACTGATGTACCAGACTATCAGTGACTTGCCTCAGCCAAACAGGGACACACTGGCCTTCCTGATCATTCATCTGCAGAGGTAGGCAGCCCAGTAATATTTCACTTGACTAGTACACCACCTTCCCCATGGTTTTTATTTTCAGTCAGTGGACTTCCACAAGCTCAGTCCAAAATGATTTCCTTCTAACTAGCTAAAAACAGACCAGATCGAATTTAATAGGATGTTAGTCGGGTGTTAGAATTTACTTCATCCAGTCATATTCCACTCATGATGATCATTTTGTTAGATTTTGGTGCCCTCAGATCCAGTCTCGCAAACCAGACTTCTAGTTTCCGCTAGTTAGAGTTAATGAAACAATTATCAATTAATCGTTAACGTTAACCACAGCTTATGACAGAAAATGCATAACACATATTTTTTCCACTTACAAAATGGCTAGTCCAAAAAGTTCTAGTTTTGGTTGAGGGGAGAAAATAATGAACCAGACCGTAGGCTTGACAGTGTTGAAAATTAGGTAGCCAGCCAATGTTACCTACGCAGTAGTGACATGCTTGGTTTCCTGATTAAAGTTACTTTGCCTTGCATGCTCGTTAATTGCATTGCACTTTTATGTAAAGCTTATGCTTGAACCAAGATGGCGATTCAAACAGAGATTTGAAATCACAGTTTAAATCTGACTCAAATAGTGTAAATATTGTGTGGTCAGGCTCGACACCACCAACCTTTATTTATGGCAGTTTCTATGGTAATGGTAATCTTCAGACCAGAGAGTAGGCAGAATACCAAATGGCTTCCTGCTCCCTACATACGTGCACTATATGGCCGATAGGTAGCCATTTATTATTCGCCTTGCAGCTTGGCTCGGTAGCTAGTTCCCCTGAAGTTTAGCTAATCTATTTTTTACGGTTTATTTCCATTATAGTTTACAAATATTCCTCTTGATCAAGGTGAAAGTGCAAGATGTATTAGCCAGAGTGCTACCTTTTAAATAGACATGTTCTGGAATATGGATCTTATGTGTAGCCTGCTGTTTTCACAAATACGTCCATATAACAAATCCACAATAAACCGGATCTCTTTTGGATTATCTTCATCATGTTGAGTCCACAAGTTGGTTATGAAGTTTGGCTGCTGCTTTTGACATGGAGAGAAAACTAATGGTAATCTGTCTGTTATGAGGATTTTTGTAACCTTGATCAAAAACAAGTCGGGACTGTCGTGGAGATGGCGGTGCCCTAAATATGCACTTGCGCCAGTGTAAGAATCTGATAGGCCTAGCTCTTTTCACGTTACGCTTTTACCAACAAGGCGATTGGCTCTTTGTCAAAGGGTGGGACTTGTGTAATACAGCCTCCATGTTAAGTGTTATGCACTATCCCATTAATATTTCAATAATGTGACTTGAAGCAGGTTAATGTTATGTGTAAAAAAATTAATTTATTGACATGCATGTCTAAAGATATTGCCAGTATTGTAATTTTATGTGCTGACTAGCTCTCTAACTGTTTATTTGGCTGTCGAAGTACCTTGAGTAAATTTACATACTTTTTTTGGGGGACCAATTTAGTCATTGCCAATTCCCACCCACTAGCTAGTTCTCCCCTATCACACGACAGCTACCAACCGGGGAGGGCAGCAATTCAAAAAGATGCGGGGTGTGGTGTATTTTTGTAGTTAACATTATGAAAAATCAACATAAACATGATAACATTTGTATACTCAGGGGACATGACCCCATACTTTTAATAAGAAATTAGTTAGTTTGTAGACAATGGTGTAACCTTAAATATGGAAAAAATCAATATAACTAAGGGCCTTTTGTCCTATGGTTTTGCTATGCATCTCTGGCCTAGAAAAACAATGGAATAAATCAAGGGAGAGAGCTGGGGCACTGACTGGTACCGGCTTATCCTAAAGGAAGCATACCAGGTTGGATACGTAATGGTCATAAAAAGTCGTAAAACAAGAAGTAGTGTCCGGCTAATTACTCTAAAAATAAACAAGAAGAGATAAGTGGGAGGGATAGAGTTTCGTTTGACCCTCCTATATGCAGGAGTGTATAAAAAACAAGCCCTTCACGCAGTTCCTCAGTTCTCCCTAGGGAAAACTCCGCTTTATTGTGGTGTCTTTGGATCCTCAATAAACGTATTGATTTTTGATTTTTCTGCTACTCTTGGTGTTGATGATTGATTGAATTTTCAGGGCCTGAGTGCAAGTGTCATTTTTCACGACAAATGCTTGATTTCTAAAGTTACGTTTAACATGTTTTTGTCAACGCAAGTGGAGTCAATAACATTCGGTAGACAACAAAAGCCTTTCATAGTTTAATAATTTTGCTACTAGTTAGGTTTCCCTTGTGTGCATTGTGTGCCTAAGTTGTTTTTGTATGTGCTCATGTCATCATGTAGTCTCGTCATCAATTGGCCCATTCGACTTGCTCCACAGCTCTGTCAAAAGCGTGCAAAACATTTATATCACTTGTAATTAAATAACCCACGTAGCTCTTGATATTTAGAGCAGATAGGCATAAACTATTTATTTGTGTCATAAGAAAGTTTACAGTCTCGTCTTTGTAATGTAAAAAATGTGGATTTTGAACCTATTCATTCAGAAAGTATTCAGATCCCTTCACTTTTCTTTTCTCATTTTGTTATGTTACAGCCTCACTGCAAATCTTTTTTTTTTTTTTTCTCATCAGTATGCAAAAAAATACTCCATAAACAAAAAGCATAAACAGGTTTTCACAAGGTTTTGTAAATGTATTAAAAACGGAAATATCACATTTGCATAAGTATTCAGACCCTTTACTTAGCATTTTGTTGAAACGCCATGGCAGTGATTGGGTATGATGCTACAAGCTTGGCACACCTGGATGTGGGGATCTTCTCCCATTTCTCTCTGCAGAACCTCTCTGGACCGCGTCACAGTGCCGCTATTTTCATCTCTCGCTCCCCCCTCTCTCTCTCTCGATGTTCAATCAGGTTCGTCAGACTCGTCCCGAAGCCCCTCCTGCGTTGGCTTGGCTGTGTGATTCAGGTCATTGTAGTGTTGGAAGGTGAACCGTCGCCCCAGTCTGAGGTCCTCAGTGCTCTGGGGCAGGTTTTCCTCAAAGATGATCTGGTCATCTTTCCATCAATCCTGCTCCTGAAAAACATCCCCACAGCACGATGCTGCCACCACCGTGCTTCATTGTTGGGATGGATATGGCCAGGTGCTAAGCAGTGTCTTCAAAGCTGCAAAAATGTTTCGGTACCTTTCCCCCGATCTGTGCCTTGACACAATACTGTCTCGGAGGTCTATGGACAATTCCTTTGACCTCATGACTTGTTTTTTGCACTGTCAGCTGTGGGGCTTTATATAGACAGATTCATGACCAACCAACTGAATTTACCACAGGTGAACTTTAATCAAGTTGTAGAAACATCTGAAGGATGATCAATGGAAATGGAATGCACCTGAGCTCAATTTCAAACGTCATAGCAAAGTGTCTGAATACTTATGTAAATGGAATATTTCTGTTTTTTATTTTTCATAAATTTACAAACCTTGGTGAAAACCTGTTTATGCTTTTTCATTATGGAGTATGTTGTGCTGATTGATGAGAAAAAGAATTGAATCGAATTTTAGTATAAGGCTGTAATGTAACAAAATGAAGAAAAAGTGAAGCGGTCTGAATACTTTCTGAATGCACTGTATGTAAGTGATTTCTGTTACCAAGTGACAGTTATTATAGAGAAAGTAAACATCATGCTTGCCTTATAGAACTGATCACCACCAAGTACACAAATTACAAGCATTTCCATCCCTCCTTCTCTTTCTTATACTGGAAAAAGGTCTGATTATCGACCATGAAAGTGCTGGAAAAAAAAAAGCTTGGATTTCACTTTAGGACAGCTGCACGAATCTTGTGTGTGAGATTTTGTGGCCAGTTGCAACCCTGTCATAGTTGATTTATCTTACATGCATTTTTCCTAATTCTTTAGGATACGCTATCAAAGATAGTAAAAAACTACAAAGCCGTTGCCAGTAACATAAAACTGAAGGAGCGACAAATCAGTGGCATCACCATTGAGACTGAGCAGGTATATAGCCAGAATGAGAGACAGGAAACGGATATACAGGTGATCCTGATGGAAAACATGAAACTCAAGTATAGCATAGAAGAGCAGTTGGAGTGCTCACATTTTTTGCTGGCTCAGTACAACACCTACCGCAATAAAATGGAGAGCTACAAAATGTCTGTCTCTGCGCTGGAGAGCCAAGCAGCTATTCATAAGGATCTGATGGACAAAAGTGAAGAGGTGAAGAGACTCAAAGAGCACAGAGAGGAACTGACGGTGGACTTACAGAATCCAGATGGGAATGCTATTCGACAGGCTCAGGTACAATGTGATCCTCCTCAGATAGTTAAGTAACAAAATAACATATGAAACATAGTGTTTACATGTTTTATGTTACTTTATATATGTTTTCACATATTTGACTGCTGTGTTAAAGCAATTTTATTTTATTTTTAGAAAGAAATTGACAAAATTAAGGCCCAGATGCATCACACAAAAGAGCTTGTGAGAGGAAAAAGGATGCTTTTGGAGAAAGAGAGAGAGACCCATTCACAACTGAGAAAGGATGTAGCAGTAAGCTGAGCTCAGTAGCATTATCTCTAAGATAAAAGGTGTCACATTTATTGGTACTCGCAGAACTTTCTTAAAATAAATGTGATATCCTGCTTTAAGGATGGATACTTATCTTGCCTTCATTGAGGAGGATGGTTCAAGAGGCAGAAAATGTACTAGGATCACATGGAGAATTGCATAATTGCATCTCAGTGTCACCAAGTCTTCAAAAAGATGCCACCTTAAGGTTTAAAGTTGACAAATTATGTACAAGGCTTGCAGAAAGAATGTTTATCATCAAACCACAGATATAAGCTACTCGAGCTGGTTAGTGCCTTGACTAGATTTGTAGTCTATGGTCATATAAGGCCCAAATATAATTAAGCTTTTGCAATGGCCATCCCAGTACCAAAATAAACTGAAAAGCTGTGGGAAGACCTAAAGAGAAATTGGTCTTGTTATGTTTTCTCAGAGAGGCTTAAACCGAGAGCTGTGTTGGGTGGAAAGATTACAAAATTTAAGGGTTCCCATAATTTATAATGGCTTTTTTCTTTATTTTTATTCTTTATATTTTTATGAAATGGAATGGCAATAAGTGCCCGGTGCCTGGTATTTGAGACCTGGAGTGTGTGCTATTGCTTTTAAAAGTAAAGCAAAAAACCATGAAACGCAATATATGTTTTTAATATTCATTCCACCACAAGTGGCTTGTTGCTATGCGACACAATAACAATATTGCATTCTAATAATAACAGGGGAACAAATGTCACTAGCATATAAGCTACATTAGCTAGCTAACATGTAAATTTGTGTCAGGGCATAGCTTATCTTTTTATTTTTTATCTTTTGTTTTAGTTATTACTTTATTAATATATCCCTGAACTGGCGGTGATGCAACAAAACCAAAGTCAAGATCTAAAAGTTATTGCTACATAATGCTACATGTACTGATGTAGGTCATAATGTTTACTCAGTGGTCTTTGACCTCATGTATACAGGAGGGTGCCATTAGCGTCTCCTCCAAGTGTGTTCAGCTGCCCTGTGATATTGCATAAGCAGTTCAAAAAGGTGGAGTGGCGGCTTCAGGTGTCTTAGAGGAAGCATGTGTTAGCCTTCACCCAAAAGTTGGTAGCTTTTGCGATAGGGGAGAAGTTAGTCAGGGACAATGACTAAATTGGACGAAAAATGGGGTAAAAATCTGAAAAATAAATGAATTGCTTTTCAACCAATCAGATTGTGTGGCCAGATAAAAGGATTTAAAAATTTAATTCAGCACTGTTCACAATTATACTGGAAAATAATGTGTATTCAATGAGTTTTAGAAGTCTTGATAGTGGAACAATTGTAGGGATGAAATAACTTCAAAATAACCTTTTTCTGTTTAGATTCACAACAGAAGATGTGAGGCCATTGTGAAAAGGCTCTGCTGCCAGCTGAACAAGGCTCAGTCCAATCACAGACAGCTGAGCAGTGACATCTTCCATATGGAGAAGGAGGTGGAACAGCTCAAGAAACAGCTAGAGGTACCTCATACAATGTAGAATTGATCCATATGCAAATGCACTCAGTGGTGATATTTCAGTTTGTCTGTGCAGTGTTGGGTACAGAATGGCACTTTCATGATTTATGTGTTCTTTAGTTCTGTAGCTGATTTTGGTTCATGATTGTTATTTTGGTTTTATTTCCCTGGTCTTCTGTTAGAAACAAACAAGGGCCTCATTATTTTCAACAGCCTAATGACGAGGTTAGGTTTTCAGTTGTGATACTAAAGTTCAGGTGCCCTCTAAATGATGGTAAATGCTCCTGCACTATTGTTTTACAGTACTTACAAAACACTGTTTACACTTTGGTTTGTTGTAAAAGCCATCTTCATATTATAGAAATTTACTTTTATCTAAGCCTTATATGTTCTATATTCTTTACATATTATATTAACATAACTTTACATTGTACTGTTGCATACCATTGCTAGAAAGTTTAACTTTTATTGTGTTTGGTAGACATTACCAAAGCAGGCTGGACTGCACTATTTGTCATGAGCAATTCTGAGTGTAAATGCTACAAGATCATTTCATAAACCTTTTTTTCTAAATCTGTTGTTCTACATGATGCCACCTGTCGGTGTGTGAGGTGAACATACTTTCAGTAATCCTCAGTGTGGAGTTACAGTCAAGCCGGAAAGTCTGCACACCCCTTTCACCTTCTCCACGTTTCATTACATTGCAGACTTATTCTACGGTAGATTGAGTTAATTTTTTGCCTCAAACATCTACACACAATAGCCCATAATGACAAAGTGAAAGCAGGTTTTTAGA
>JAOUQW010000016.1:17511106-17522239 GCA_028565825.1 Olivaichthys viedmensis
AAGGTTTCTTCCTCATGTCATCTCAGGGAGTTTTTCCTTGCCACTGTCGCCTTTGGCTTGCTCATTAGGGATCTAGAGCTACATCCGGATTTCTGTAAAGCTGCTTTGTTTTCATTGTTAAAAGCGCTATACAAATAAAATTGAATTGAATAGAACCCAGTTCCAGTAGCGTCTAGCAAACTGAGTGAAATGAAAGAAATGGCTTTCTTCTGGCACGCCTTCCTAATAGTTTGTTGGCATGGAGGTGGTATCTAACTGTACATTTGGAGACCCCAAAATGCTACCATCTTCTGCAAATCTCCAACCGTGATCCTTGGAGAAATGATTGCCTCTCTAACCATCCTCTTCACTGTGCATGGGGGCAAAATACACTTGCATCCTCTTCCAGGCTGGTTCATTACAGGTCCGTTTGTTTGTTTTAAATTATTGCCCCAACAGTGGATAGGGGCCTTTTCAGGCATGTAGCTATTTTTTTATAGCAATTGCCTGATTTATGAAGGTCAACACATTTTTGTCTGATTTAATTTGTGTATTCTCTAATCTTCCTCATGTTGCTGAATGACTTCGGGAAGTTAACTGTATGCACACTCAGGAAAAAAAGGTATGGAACTGTACCTTTTCTTGTCACTGGGGTGGTACCCTCAAGGGAACATATTTTGTAAGTTTAGTATGTATCTTTTTACCTGTAAATGTGAATAGAGTGTAACTTTAAACCCAACTACACTTTAAGGACAACTGTTGTACCTTTAATTTGTGTCGAGTAAAACTTTAAATGTACATTACATGCACCTTCCCAGGTAAAAGATGCATACTAAAGGTACACAATATGTTCCCTTAAGGGTACCACCCCAGTGACAAGAAATGGTGCAGCATTTATCACCATTTAGATGAATATGAAATCATTAAGTAAAAAATAACAATTTCTGTTCAAATTTCCATTGTTAATTAGGTTTAGTATAAAAAGTTGTAACTTTTTTTTTGTTTTGTTTTTTTAAACTTAAAAAAACACAACCCACCTATTAGGAAAAAAAATTCAAAGAATCCCTGAACTTCAAATGCTTTTCAAACCTTGTTATATGTTAGAACCCATACACATGCACACTGAAGTGGCTAGTATGGGCTAATAATGATCTTGCTATATTGCATAAATACCTATTTTCAAGACTAATTATAATTACTTAATGCTTTTACAATACAGGTCTGAAAATGTTGCCCTATTTTAGGCTTTTGTTTTAAGTCAACCACATTTAAAGATCTTGGGTTGGGAAAATATTTGTCAATCTGTTCTAAAACTACTGTCGGATACCCAGTGGTGCTGCTGTTAAATGGAAGTGTTCAGAAAAACTGTAATGAATAATATAAAACAGAAGAGTTTCCTGTACAAAGACTAGTTAGCAATAAGATGGTCTGTGTGGAGAATAATCTAAATTAACACATTTCAATACATACGTTTACAGTACAAGCAGCTGATTTACTGGTTTCGTTATAGATGAACAGTAGTCTGGTGTTCTGGGTGGGATTATTACTCAGAGCTAATATTCTGTAGAGGTAAAATTAATTATGCCAGTAAAAAAAAAACAATGTAAAGTACCAGTGACTTTCTCGATTTTTGGCCGCAGATTGGGCAATCAAAAAGGATTACTCCAAATCTGTTAGAATTATGGCTGACCTGAACAGCATTTTACAGGCTTTGAATATTCGTTCTCAAACCCACCCTTTTTATAATTAACCATTATTTGAAGTATCTTCGTTATTGCAGTTCAAAATATGTCTAGTAGGCAGCAACGATTAATGGTGTATATCGGTGATGGCACAAAAAAATTTGAAATCAGCCGTGCATATGAAATCCCACCGAGTTGTTTTTGCAACTGTTTTGCGCGAGGTGACATGGATGCCTATGGGAAATTTACGATGTATTCAACTAAACCAGCTATAATTTAATTTTTTTTTTAAACATTTTCCATATATTAACAATAACTGTTCTTTTTTTTAAGAACCTTTGCTGATTAACTTTATTGTAGTTTAGGATGGAGATGTGCATTGGGACTGGGATCTCGCGGGATTTTTTTCTCTCGTGCTGGCGGTCAGATATAAACACAGAGTGAGTACATTTACAATTTTTGTGGCTTAATAAAGACGGAGCTTCCGAATACTAAAAAGAGAAACGAATACCAACGTAATAAACGAATACTCGAGTATTCAAATTATTTGGGCCAGCCCTCGTTAAAATCAATAGTGTCAACCCAGTAGAATCAGATAACCATCTCAGAATTTCTCCTAAAAAGGAATGTATAATGAAACAACTTTGAAAAAGCATCCACACAACAAAATTTAATGACTGACACTGTATTTGCATGTATAAAGCATTTGTACAAAAAACAAGTTGCAAAAAGTCTAACATTTCAGAGTTGGTTGACAATGCACATAAAATAATATTTGTAGTATTTCTAAAACATAACATTGATAAATCTTTATTGAAACAAATTATTGAATAAAAGTGCAAAAAGCATGCAGAACCATCATGATGCAATTATGTTAGTTACATTTTTAAAATCACACTGTACTACAAAAGAGCAGTGGTGTGTTTTAGCAGGCATTATGGTGCCTACAAAACAATCACTGTCTAATTTTGATATGTTTCCTTATCATTTATTAATTTATCATATGTGCAGAATTATTGAGAGAAGACTTTCAAGTCACATTAAAAGCTTTTAGTGCATTCTAATCCAGATCTTTGGTACAACCAGCTCCTTGGTTATACATTTAAACGTTCACTAGAGAGAGAAGAAAAAAAAGAAAAAAAACCTTGCTTGATGTGCTTAAGTTCTTGATTAAGCCCTGATCTCTAATTAATTCCAACTTTGAGAATAATGCTAAAGAAATTAATGTGTGAAGCGCAAACTCTTTGTGAAAAGGAAATTGCTGTTTCATTAAACTAAAATTAAACACAGCATTATATACAGTTCTGGGTATCCGACATGATTTGGAAATAATTAAAAAGCCAACCAACCGAGTCAAATATGGGGGCTTTATTTATTTATTACTGCATTTTAATCTGTAAATGTTAATATCGCGATGCTCAATTTTGGCACCAAATTATATTTTTCTACTCTTACCCAAAAAGGTACAGTACTCTGCTGCGATTAGAGTTTGTAAAATATTATTCTATGTGCTACAAAAAAAAATAAACACATTACTGGAAGCCATTTTAATGGGTACAAGGTTTAATTAAACAATAGTAGTGCAGAGCTACTTTATAAATGAATTTAGGAACAGTAGTAGTCAGCTTGTTTTGACATGAAACATCAGACATTCCTTATATGCCACATGGATAGAAATTGGCTTAAAAATAAACGGAGAATTGTTTTCTGTTTCACAACTATAAGACATTTTCATTTTCTAATGAGTTTTCAATACTTTATCATGGGTTTTGAACTGAAATGCATCAACAAAGTACTGTACCGTTAGTGGGGACTATAAAACATTACATTCTGTTTTATGACTATCGTGGCATAGCCAAGCTGCTCCTGGGGAGGCAGGAGAGAGAGAGAGGAGCGAGAGGGGATACCAGAGAAGGGGAAAGGCCGAGGTCCAATCAGGTCCTTCTCACCGTTACCAAATAGTGTAACCCCCGCTTGAACCACCCATGAAGAAGTTGCTCTTGCGTTGTGTCATCACCACATTTGCACCCTGCATTGCTGCCAGCTGCGCTGCATTTGGAGCGTGTCCAGGAGGAGGGGGCTGGCATTTTGAAAAGGACAAGTAAATAAGCCATCATTATGGCCTTGTAAAACACCATTTACAACAGCTATGGACAGTTATTAGACACATTTATAAGTGGAAGAACCAAAGTATTACACCCCATACTGGAACATTATACATTTTGTGGTGGCTTGCATTACACAATTGATGTACTAAGTGAGAAATATGCAACAATCATTTGTTCATTATTTCAAAGATAATGCATTGTGATTTAACAGGTTTTTATTGTCTTAAGAGAAATGTATTTAGTGGGCAGACTCACAGGTATGGCGGCAGCGGTGCCATGGCCGAATCGAGCTCCAGCGTCAAATCCACCTTCCACTAGGACGGTGGAGCCTGGAGGATACACAGGCCCCATAGGGTAGTAAGCCATGGGAACATTAGGGGTCATCGCCCCAACAGGCACAGTCTGGGGCATGGGCACAAACATCTGAGTCGCAGGGTACGCAGTGGTCATTGGAGGTAGCTGGCCAGGAACCTGGGGTGGGTGCATATACCTTGGCTGGTAGATCTGTGTAGGGAAAAGGAAGATGGCAAGTTCACAATTAAGCTATTTATTCAAATGACTCCTACACCCCAAGAATTGAATGGTATAAAAAAAATAAAAATAATTGTACGATAAAATCCTAAAATGCTATATCACAGCATTTTGAAAGATGATGACAAATGACACATGAAAGTGCAAGTATTACTCAGTTAAGGAAACTCCTAGAATATTTTTTAATAACAGAATTGCTCCTAGCCTTCGGTAGTTGATCAAAACTATGTACCAACTACTGTTAATGAGTTTTGCCTGGTATGTTTCTAATTTGAAGAAAAAAAAAAGGCCTAACCTTGCAGCATATTTTGAGGGGCATAATGCACCTAGGAATATTTTGGCACCTGTGCCAGTATAGCATGATGTTAACTAGTTCAAATATCATTACCACAGTTTATCACCATACAGGTACAACGTCACATATGTGGCCTAATTCAGCCATGATTGTTTTTCCTTACCTCGGAGTAGGCAGGGGGGGCATCTGTGTAGGGGGGTACCTGGGGTGGTGGTGCCACTGGCATAGCAGGAGGGTATATGGGTGCGGTGTTCTGCTGAGGATACACAGCCTGCTGTGGGTAAGACCCTGCATGGACACAGACAGAGGTGCATTTTAGTAACAGTATATGCGTTTCCGCAATGTATTGAGGACATTTGGTTGAGGCTATGATACAATGTAAATTAGAGAGTGGACTAGAGAACAAACTGGAAGCTGTCTAAAGCAATGTCGATTATGCCGACTCTAACACCAAGTCTATTCCAGACTGCGAGATCTGGTAAAATCAGATGAATGGTTACGCCCGTGGAAATAAGCCTGACCAGTGATATTACACTACTTTATTAACGCCAGTTTGCCATTTATTCTGCATACCTGCCAAAGCGAGAAACCGTAGACAGCAAACTAGCCAAAGTTATAGCGAACATGTTCGTGTGCTTACTAATTATTTGAAATTAAACCCGAAAATAACGCAAACTAGAAAATGTGCGCATTTATCCATCAGTACAAACACCGGCCTGGCCTGATATATAAATAAAACTCTTAAAAATAGCGCCAGAGTTTGATTATTATTTAGCTAGCTAGCTAGTTAGTTAGCTATGTTCACGTTAGCTAATCGGGTCACCTTTTTATTCACGACAACGTTAGCTAGCAAGCTTTCTGGCTAGCCGGTATTGAAACTAACTGTAAATATAGTAGCTCCGCATGGGTGTATTAAGGCTAGGCTATAAAACACTTTCGTTTAAGGAAAGTGGATGGGAAACATAGCTAATGCTATTTGATTTACAGATATTTGGCTGCCTATGCTAGTTAACGAGCTCGCTATTCCGCCAAGGCAGATTGTAGTTGCTAGGGAGCCTTGCACAATCATTCTACAATCTGGCTAACTTGTCGATACTCAAACGCTGTAAAACAGACCACGTACATAAACCTACCTTTGTTATTCATTGTTCTTTGTCGAGGAGGAATTGATCTAAAACAACGTGTATTCAAACCGAAAAGTCGCTCAAATTCGATCGCTTCTTGGCCACTTCCTTGTTTTTATCCAACTGTCCGTTCAGTGTACGTCATTTCATTTTGCGCTACTCCCTCTTAAAGTGACAGGCGTGCATGAGCATAAAAACCGTGAACGTGGCTAATAAATGCAACCTAATCATTTTCTACCTTCGTCTGTTTTATTACCTGTTTTAGTACAAAAAAATCATAATGAATGGGGTGACGGATATCGAATATTTTACCAAGTAGAATTTCTTACAATTTTCTAAACAAAGTTGAAGATTGTCCAAGGAACATCTTACATTTTTTCGTATTGGACAATCTTGTACAAACTCTTCCACGTTTTTCCCAATCAAACCTATTTTTACTAATGAATGGCTTGATAGTTAGCTCATAAACTAAGGTTTGTCTTAGCAGGAAAAGCAGATCAACTTCTGTAGAATTGAACTGATAATCCCTGGTCTGTGTAACGAAGTGAACATGATAATAAAATGAAAGACAATAAGAGTAAAAACAAGTAAAGAGCAAAGTTGAAGTCAAAGTTGCATGTACATGGCTGTGTTTTTATGCATTAATGGTTTATTATTTTCTTAACCATGCCATCTCTTTGTGCCTGGGCCTGGTAATCAGTATGTTATAGACCTTGATTAGTTATTTTAAAAGGGTTGGAAGCAGAAACGGTATAAAAATGTGTACAAACTGGGCACTTGATGATATTTTAGAGAATTCTGTGAATATCATATTCTAACAAATTCAAAGTGACAGGCAAAATGTTGACAGCCTGAAATATGTATGTGCCTGTCACCTATTCACCATCCCACATTTTATTTTGTTTTCTCATGCTCAAATCTCAATTATGTATAAAATATTATGTATTATATAATAAACATATTATTACAACCTATGGCATTTTGTGTATTTGTCAAAGTATATACAGCAACTGTATGTTATATATAAGATTAAGCATAGGGATTAATCAATTTGTGGTTGTATATTTATATGTATGTTTGATTATTTGTCATTCAAGTCTTCCCTCTTTAAGTAGTAGCTAATAGTGGATGTGAGGCTAATTATTGATTCCCTGGTATTCAGAAATCACAGACCCCCTTTGAGCTCCATAGCAATATGCTGCAAATGCATGCACGTTTTTTTGCCAGCTGGCTTGGCCACAGAGGAAAATATTAGTATGTCTAGGATATGCTGCAATTCCAATAACCTTTTTAACAATGAAAAGTGCAGTTTAACCGAATTAAAGGATTAATGTGAAAATAATTTCTTCATCCTCAAGACAAAGTGTAAGTAGTGCAGTCACTGTTTCTGTGATTATTGTCTAGAACCAACAGTGTTATTCTTTTTTTTTTATTCAATTTTTTAAAACTTGGTCCTTATTTTGAGTTAGGATTTTTTGCAAAAACATAATAATAGCAATGATATATCTCACCCGGCTATTCTATTATTTTGTTGCATTCCAACATTTAGGGCAAAGCCCTAAGAGCATAATGGTATCATGAGATCCTCCACTTGATTAACCACAATTTATTCCAAGACAGGGGAAAAAGGCTGAACAATTTCAAAAGTGACCACTAAATGTTAAAATTGAACGAGAATAAGAAGTCATCAGCAGTTTAACAGTTGTCTGTAAGAAATTTAGTATATGTTTTAAAATGTTTACTATGTTTTGGTAAAAGTCATTGGCGTCCGGAACACCCTGCTACCACTAACATAAAATTTACAAACATTACCCTGGCTTAAACCATGTTACATGGGGGTTTAGTCAGCCCTGTACTCTGTAAATGGCGCCGTGGATTAATTGGAGTACTACCGCTTTAAGGCAGCCATCGCGTTTGGTATGTCGAGCCAGCGACATTTTTTTTATTGCAAGACTCGGCCTGCATAAATTATGTTCATGACGTAGTGCAAAAGACCACATTTCTGTTAATATTTTGATACTTTTCTGCAGATAAGACTTTACTTTTCATTCATCCGGTGGATTAAGTTCACCTGCGCGACAGTTAACGAGGAAACTCATCATTAAATATTTAGTAAACGAGGTACATTGCGCCGCCGAGCCTCTTTATCAATGCAAATGCCTCTTTTGTGTGCAGCCATAGCGTCCGTCGGGAAGCTGTGAGATGAATTTTTAATTATGTATGTCTAATACAAACTGTGGCAAAGCGTGCTGAAGGAGGTGAGAGGCCGACATTAACCGTAATTCCTCGGGTAAGTTATGAGCATAATTGCATATGAAGATGGCTCTATCCCATTTACGAGACAAACTGGCGATTGGAAACGAGTTTAGGGTTAATATGCAATGGTCTTAATTAGCATAATTTATATATTTATGATAAAGAGAAAGGAAATGCACAAAATGCAGTCCAGAGGCTTGGCGTATGAGGAGTATGATTTGAAGAGGCTAATAAAGCAATGTGTGCCAACACGAGTCAGAGAGCTTTATTGGATGGGGGTGGGGAGGTACGGACACTCGCAACACCTGCTCAAGTTTTGACAGATGAAGAATTTTAGTGACGGCTTTCAGTTGCAGGTCCTCTCTGACATTCCCGGCGGGGGGGGGGATTTTTTTTAAAACTGAGTTCATTTAACTGAACAAACCACGACGACGGCTACCATAGGCCGCCTTATATGAAAGCGTGGTTCCGCAGTGCTTGCATAATGCCCTATTGTTTTAAAGCTAATGACACACGATAGAAATGATTGCAGCCTAAACCCTCACGCCCCCCCCGCCCTGTTATATCCAGCAGTAACGACGGCCCACGTTAGACTGAGCTGCATGCTTTTGACGTAGCAGTCTACCTTTTAGTGCACCCCAGCTTGAAATGTCTTATTCCTAGCACCAGGCTGGAAAGTTGTTATATGTTGTGGAACAAGCTATAGTCCCGAGCCCTGGTGCTGATTCATTGAGAGGTTGGAGGGTTTTTGTGGGAAGTGACTGATGGCCCCGTTTATTCAAATATGTTTGAAAACATATATGCCACAGTGGATTTTGGGGGGCGTTTTGGTGTAAGCCTGCTTTCCACACCTTGTGTTGTATTGGCCAACTAAAACTTTAAGCTTGAACCTAAACTCGTGGCATGGTTGGGCATGCTGATTTCTGATTTCTTGCCTCAGGTGGGCTTGCAAGCAGGTGAATGCTCTGATTTCTTGCCTCAGGTGGGCTCCGTAAGCAGAACGCACGTCCTTCAGTCATCATGCCGAACCTGTGATCTTACTGAATGATGGATTCAGAAGACCTTCCTGCAAATGATGCACCACTCACTGTCAATGAGCAGGTATTACTTTGAGCTCAGATTAATTATTTGAATGTACACCCAGTTATTTTGCAACACAGATCACAATTAAAGTGCATGATAAATTGTACTCTCATAATAAAACTCGTTATCACATAATAAAACTAGGGATGCACTGTTCACATTTTTTATTTTTCGATGTACCGATCTTTTTTACATTAAGGGTGTTTTCACATATAGTTCGTTTTAAATGAACCATACTCAGTCCTGTTAAAGTGGACCTGAAGGGGAACCAGCTGTAAATGACCTCAGTGTTTTTGGTGTTCACAATATGAGTGGACTTAAAAGGGGACTCGGTTCTCTTTCTGGACATTTTAGTACTGATGAGATCTCAGACCACTTTTTGTTCACACCACAACTTCTTCAGAACTCAGACCCTGGCTGTGAAACACTGAATTATGGATAGTGTCATATGCAAAGTGTTATTAGGGTATCTGACAGACTAATTGAAAAAAAATCTTTGATTATGAAAAGTAAATGGATACAAAGAGAATTATGGGCTTAAAATTCTTTATTTTTAGTTTAGAATAACTTCTCATTTACAAATTAAGCCTCAAAGAAGAGCGCTTGTTTATTAAAAGGACAATTGCAGAGAAAATTCAAACTGAATACTCTGTTTAGTTAAACTGATTTCTGTTTTCTGTTTATACTGTTTTCCGTGTACATTTGGGCTATCAAATTCCTCTAAAAGTTGCATTTGAATTGAAATTTCTTAAAAGATTTAGTATTTGAAAATAAATGTGCCTGTAATTTTATACAGCCACAGACCTATTGAACATTAGCAGTAGGGGTGGGGGTCTCTGGGGACCTTGCGATTCAATCTGATTTCGATTCAGGATGACACGATGCGATTATAAATCGATTCTTCATGCTTCCTAATCTAGCTCAATTTTTGATTTCTATACTCTACATTATGACTTTTTTAATTTGACAACTTGCTGCTTTTAAAATATAACATTATAATTTGCGTCTATCGTGAAAAATAATTGTATTTCCACTGGGTCTATCAGAACGAATGTCATTCCAATGTTCAGAATATTTACGTATTCAAAGTAAAAAAGAAAATCCACATTTGAATGTTGAAAATCACGCACGTTGTGGGTCATGCTTGATGTCGTGCAGTGCGTAAAGCGGGGACCCCTTCTGTAAGCCAGACATACTTCTGTAGTTAATACTCGCACTGTGGGAATTAGGCACGGTATTGCTGATATCGCGTGTGAATCGCGCAGTGTGAGCGGGTAAACGATGCCCGATTAATGCGTTCGGTCGAGCTGTCGGAGGCCACGGCGGATTTCTGACATGTCAAAAAATGTAATGGGACGTCGTTAAGTGTCACGAGCCGATACACACACATCAGAAGCCGAGGCACCACCTTCAGTTAAAGTCTGTCTGTGACTTTGCTATCATCAGCGTGGTGTGGTTGCTCGGTAACCATATTCACGCGCTGTGAGAAAAGAGAAGAAAAGATCATAAAAACACACCGGTAACAGAAACAGAACTAACTGAACAGTGGCAACAGCGTCCTTCGTGTCCATAATTTTCTTTTCAAATTTTCAGCTCATAAAACTGCGCAAAGCGCTGCCTGCTTGTCAACATTTTCCGACTGAAGCTCGGCTTAAAAGCCAGCACGTGCATATAGACAGTGACGTTTAAGATTTTTACGTACAAGGCTGTAGCTCCTTCTTCAGAGCGCTGAGAAGGTGCAGACAGCTATAGGCCCGCCCCCGGAGTGAAAATCATAAATTTGATTGGTCGGATGTCCTGTCATTTTGGTAATAGACTTACGTTACAGATAGATCCCTTCAAAATACCATCAGAAGGGGCAAGTAGGCACGTACACAGCAGCGAGCCCCTGAAGCCATATTAATAAGATGTTTTCATTAGTTAGTACCACAGTCCTTTTCCACTCTCGGACAGACATTCTTCCCCTAGTGACCAAGAAGTCTCTGTGCCTCGTCTCGTCATCCGGACCTGTCTGACGCTCTGCTCCTGCCCTGTTCCTCCTGCTTCTTCATCTGGAGCTCTCTGAACTTCTGACT
>JAOUQW010000019.1:5131-31021 GCA_028565825.1 Olivaichthys viedmensis
GTAAATTTCCCTAAAAGTCATTATTTTAAAATAACTTTACAAATGACGATTTCTCTGAGGAAAAATAAGCTTTCTCATAGCAGTAGATTTCATGGCATTGGTAAAAAAAAATGAAGAAGATTTAACTCCATATAGTGGTTATTATTATTATTACCCATGTGGCAGGAAATAGTCTATATTCTCTATGTAGCGAATATTGAATATGACGGAATCGTTACCAACATACAGTAAGTCACACTGGATATAAATTACCTGGGGTTATTTCTGATGGTCATTTTATATTAGGTAAAAGATGGCGTCATCTTTCCAGACACAGGAACGCGCAGTCTGTGAAAAAATGACTGACATGACTGATTTAGATGGGACTAAAATCACAGGAACTCCGGTAATAATTACATTACCCCACCTCCCCATGTAAAACTAGTCCTGTTAAAATAGGGCCGAACGCAGAAACCGCGGAGGCTCTGAGAGAGCGGACAAAGAGCTACATCACTGCGTCAGCCGGCGACAGTGGAGATCATGCAATACATACAACGGCGAAGGCCACTGGGAACCCTACAAGGCCCAGCTGGACCTGGTGGCAAATGTCTGCGGCTGGTCGGCTGAGGCAACGGCGATACACCTAGGTCTGGCGTTAGAGGGAAAGTGCACTGCTCGATGTCCTCGCAGTGGAACGCGGTAAACTGACAGTGCTCACAGCAGCTCTGTGCCGTCGTTTCGGCCAAACACCAGCCCCCAAAACGCAGCGCAAGCTACTGTTAAACAAACACAGGGAGAAAGGGTAGAAGCCGAGGGTGTTAGCTGCTGAGCTGCGCAGTCTGGTGCGGCAGGCATACCCCTACTTCCTCAAAGAGGTACAGCATGACCTAGCCTGCGTGGCTTTTCTCAACACGCTGTTGCTGGAGGACCTGCAGCGACATGTTAGGCTCTTAATGCCAGCGTCACTCAAGGCAGCTGTCGTAGAGGCATAAAAAGCGAAGTCGATTCTGTGCCGTCCATCCCCGTCACGCTGGCAGCTGCCCTGCCGGTGGCGACACTAGCGAAGAGGAAGTACACCGGCCCGGCAGGCCAAGGTGAGACTAGTTTGTTGGCGTTGTCGAAAGAGAGGTCACAAAGCGTGCTTCTGCCATGATCTCGAGCCCGCGGGGCAACGAGGAAGGAGCAACACCTTCAGCCCGTCCACCAGCAACATGTAGTCGGCCAGCTGGGGCACCGACGTGGCCTCTGGATGCCATGCACAGTGGCCAAGCCTGCCAAGCCCTGGTCGACACTGAGTTGACAGTCTCTATCATCCGCCCGGTGGTGCTGCCAGGTACCGACAAGAAAGCCCCAGCAGGCTGGACGGCAGCGGACGCAAATCTGAAGTCCGTCGCTGGCATGACGGTACCTGTGCTGGGAAAGAGGCGGCTCACAGTCAAAATAGGGGGCTGGTGGCACGAGCATGAGTTCCTGGCTCGCACCCATCTGGGACAGGTGCATTGTGGGGCTAGATTAACTCACTACAGTCGGCGCTTCACTGAGCCCGAGTGACGGTACGCTCCACATAGACCACATTCAGCTCATTCATGGAAAACTACGGCAGCAGGCGAGGTGTGAAGCGAACGCAGCAGAGACCGCACCGAGTGATGGGGCTGTTCAGGGTTTTAGCAAAGAAGAGCTACACCAAGCACAGAGTAGCAACGCAGAGACTGTGCGCGCTCTCGCACACAATATTTATGAGGTGTGAAATTGTGATTATATAAAAGATACCAGCAGGATAATACTTGTTTCTGAAAATTGCCAACAATGGGAGGTTTAGTTATGATATACTGAAGTTACAGCAGAAAAGTAAGGCCACCAACAGAACTAAAAATATATATAAATGAGGTATCATGTTCCAAATGGCTTTTCTGAAAATGTGGAAAATGTCCATTGTAAATTAATTCAGAGTAGAAAAGTCAAGTAACTTAAATCCTCCAGCAGTTTGATCAGCTATCATAACATTCTTTTATTATATATATATATCAAATGAGTTGTTTTTCCAAATGAAATTAACAATGAACTTATCTAGTTTTCTACAGATGTCTGGGGGAACATCTAACAACTGGATATACAACACGGTAAGGACCTTCTGCTTTTGAAGGCAGTACTGTACCGGTTATAGACACGAATTTATTTTCCTTTAAATGTTGAGATAAACGGTTCTTTATAGATTGCAATACTCAAGTACTTGACTTCAGCTTTGATTGGGTTGCAAATGTCTAAATCAGTGGCGGACTTTCACGGAAAGCAGCTCACAGGAATATTAAGATATAGACCATATGTATCTGAAAGCATCTTAATGGCGCTTAATGCGCTTAAACATGTGTTGTGTCATCCGCTAATTGGGTCATCAAGATAGAATTAAAGATAGATACAATTGTAAGATGCAAGGCTAAAAGCGGCATCATCTGTAGATAAAGATATGGTGAAATTAGACAAGCTTGTCGGACACCTCTGTTAATACTAAACGGATGAGTATTCCCATGCTGTACGCTGAGTGGCTATGAACTCTAGAAGTGCACGCGATGACGCAGGCAGTGTTGTTGGTTGCCTGGCTCGTGCTGGCTCGTGGCTGAAGTGAAACGCTTTACCAGGGAACTGCGGTTGCGACGGGCCTTGTCGACGGTTACGTTTCGTCTTTTAAATCGGTCAGCAATACACTCACTGTAAGTATTTGGTGATTTATTTTGAATACAATATCTTAATCTAGGCGACTAAAATACGTGATTAAAATACGTCTGTCAGTTTCCCGCAATTTTGCTCATAAACGTAAGTTAAAGTTGCTCGGCGAGGCCTCGAGTACAGTCGACTATCAGCTCCTAGCTAGCTTGTTACAATTGCTCGTTGGTTCGGACCAGCTAGCGGTACAGCAGCTAGGTTTTCTAAGCGAGACGTTAAGCAGTATACGTTAACCTGTTACATCGTGTGATATTACTTTGTATAAATGCTTTGTTAGTGTTCTTGTGAGTCAGATTAGACAACGTTGCTAGCTATATGTGGCGTTGTAGGGATTAACTAGCTAACGCTTGCTAAGCTAAGTCGTAGCCTGTTTTAGTCAATTGCTTATTTCATTGCTGGCTCTAGGTTTGGCGACCAAGCCAGCAAATGAAGCTCATGCGAGAGAGTTTGATGAGTCCTTCAGTGTGATTACAGCATCTTCTGAATTACAATTACCCAATTTCGTAATTGTTAGTTAGTTAGCAAGTTAGTTAGCGAACGCTTAGCGCTAAATGAAATATTGGCCACATACACGGCCACAAAAAAGTCCGTCTCGCTAAATTAAGATGGTAAGATAGGCTTATTGGTCTACCTGAAGTATCTGAAACTACTTGTGTATGACCATCGGTTGTTGGTTAACTGTATGACAACATAATCTCTCATAGATGCCAACAATTAAGCTGCAAAGCTCCGACGGAGAGATGTTTGAGGTGGATGTTGAAATCGCCAAGCAATCCGTGACTATAAAGACGATGCTAGAAGGTAAGGTATTGAAATTGTTGTGGCAGCCACGCCACTGTTTGCTGTTTTAATTCTAGCTCGTTAAACAAGTATAGTTGTGTTTGTTGTGTGATTATCTGGAATGCATTAAATGACATTTGTCTGCTACGTTTTTTAATTAAGCCTGGCTTTGTTGACTAGATTTAGGCATGGATGATGAAGGGGATGATGATCCGGTCCCTCTTCCCAACGTGAATGCAGCCATCCTCAAAAAGGTTCAGTATGCCACTTTGTGCTTCCCTAATATTACTATACAAGATGATCGTCAGAATAAATATGTGCCTGGTGAAATCCGTAAGATACCCAAGTATAAATTGTGGCCCTGATTTGCATGGTGTAAATCAAATCGTTTTCTCTTTTCTGTATATTCTTTGCATGTTGATTTAGATAGGGAATTTTACATTCAGTTTAGTTTACAAAGTATTTGTGAACCCAACCAACAGGCTGCTCCTTTCTACTCCAGTTGTTTTTACAATAACAGTATTGTTACTCTTCCTACTACTTATGAAGACGTGAGAATGCCCTGATATGAGAATTCTGGGCCGATGCTGATTTTCAATATTTTTCACGTTCATGTCTGGCAATGCTGATGCACACATTTATAAAATGTACAAGTTGTGACTAGTGCCACAAGGATTAGCGTCATGGATATTTATATGCATCACATTTCAGTTTTACAGACCAACCATTAAAGTTGCTGGTTGTAAGATTTGGGGTTTAGAAGCTCTCTCTGGTAGAAAAATGCTGTTGCGAGATACTTGCGGAAGAACATTTAGTAACATGGGTTGTGCTGCACCCTTCTCCACCGCCCGGATTAATCTGATGGTTACAAGTGGAAAGTCAGTACACATTCAAGGAGAATTCAAGGCTGTCTCCCAAGATGCATTCTATGCACTAATTAGTATCTCAGAATAATAACAACGACATACTATTTAGTATGGTGGTACGAGTATCGGAAAGTGGCCCAAGTATATAAGACTTGGGATGTAATTTTCTGCAGCTATTATTGACGACATCTTAGTATTACGGAAGCATTAAAAGAATAAAAACTTGATTTTGAATATCACGACTTTCACAGTTGCTCAGTACTAGGTGAAAGAGCAGGCTCTCGCCTTTAACAACATCTTTTCTCTTAGCTAGCGTTAGCCGTGCTTTACTCTGATCCCACAGTGGTCTGTTTGTGCGTTGTAACGTTAGCCAACAGCGCGAGCTAGCCGGCTAACGTTAGCGAGCTTGCTGCCTTTAAATAGACTATATGCAGGGGTTAAAGTGGAGTTTGTAAGGTGGTGGAACTCAGTGGCGGTACTGGCTCATTTGGTGCCCTAGGCGAGAGCAGATAGGGAACTCCTGACAGTGATTTGAATTAATCTATAGTCGAATCTGTGTTCACAAAATCAGATTACACTATGAACTAGTTAGCCAACAAACTTGCTATATTTACACATAGTCTGATAAACAAATTTTGACACGATGAGGACAAACTCGAGTTAAAGGTAAGGTAATTGCATATATCATTAAAAGTTTGGTTAGATGAACATGGACAGTTAACTCACCAGCACTGTTAAAATCAACTGGATTTTAAGTGATTAAGCACACATTCCCACCTCTCAGCGTTCGCACATCGCGCGGCAGATCAAACTATGGACAATAAACGTCTGTCAACAAAGAAACATGATTGGTCCTTACTGTTTTCCTGTAAAACACAATTGGTCCTTATTCTTACTCCTGTTTCTGTGACGCAGCGACAGTGAATTTGATTAATGGTTCCTGCCGTCCATCACGGTACAGTTAAAAGCAGAAAGCTCAAATTTTTACCTTCTCCAAGTCACTGAGGGTGCCGGAACGCCACTCCGGATCGTTCCGGTCCAATTTAACTCCTGACTATATGTTATGGAATAAAGAGCTTATGTGTATTCTGAAATTTGTCTTTGTAGCTAATCTACAATGAACCGTATCTCCTCTGTATTCTCATCAAAACAAGTTGACAGGTTAGATATAAAGTTTGATTGCTGCTTTTGGCATGGAGAGAAAACTAAGGGATAATGTCTGTTCTGAGTGTTATCTTTTGATTAATGTCAGTGTAAAAATCTGATAGGCCAGGCCTTTTGTGCTTACGCCTTTACCAGCAAGGCATTTGGCTCTTTTTATTAAAGGGCGGGACATGGAGTACATGTCCGAAGACTCCCGCCAAATCAGACCCGTCATCTCTGACTGTAAATTACTTTTACAGGATTGCCGGAGCATCTCGCAATAGCTCAGGAACACTGTTTTAAAGTTTGTTTGTTTTTTCTATTTTTAACAAAATTAATCCTGTGCACTGCAGTTTAAATTAAAGTTAAAAATGTCTGCATTATTTGTCAATACTATATCGTTTTCTGACAATACGTGGGGTTTACCGGTCACGAGATTCCCGCTCGTGCTAAAAATAACTGGACCACAAAACTCAGACGGCAAACACACCTACGGCAAACCAGCAATGCGTATTAATGCGTTTTTTGACAGATGATGAAGTCCTTTTGAACCCAGCTTAAGACTGCTGGATGTAAGATTTAAGACTTTTGTCCTCTCTGGTAGAAAAATGCTATTTCAAGCTACACACAGAGGAACATTTTGTAACATGCTTTGTGCTGCGCCAGAGACAGTATAATAGTAGAGACAGTCCAACGCTCAACATGGCAGCTGTATTACGTAAGTCCCGCCCTTCGATAAAAAGAGCCAGGCCTATCAGATTCTTACACTGATTCTTACATTCTAAATGCGCAGAATTAGGGCACCACCGTCTCCGTGACAGTCCTGACTGGTTTTTCATCAATGTTACGAAAATCCTCATAACGGACACATTATACTTTAGTTTTCTTTCCAGGCCAAAAGCAGCAGCCAAACTTTACAACTAACCTTTCGACTCGATATGATGAAGATAATGCAAATTAAATCAGATTTATTGTGGATTAGTTACATGGACGTATTTGTGAAAACACAGCAGCTCCACATAAGCTCCATATTCCATAGCATGTAGTCTGTTTGAAGGCAGCACTTTGGCTATTCTTTCGCTTCAGCTTAGACCCTGACCGAGATATTTGTGAACTATAATGGAAATGAACCATAAAAGCCAGATTAGCTAAACTTCAGGGGTGCTAGCTACTGAGCCGCAGGGCGAATCCTAAATGACTTCCTATCGGGCATATAGTGCACTACACATAGGGTGTAGAAGCCATTATGTTTTGCCCTATATAGTGCACGTATGAAGGGAAGCCATTTGTCCTACTCTCTGGTCTGGCGGTCACCGTTACCATAGAAACTGCCGTAAATAAGGTTGGTGTTGTCGAGCCTTTACCTTACTCGTCATGGAGAAATGCGCATGCACAGTAGCCGGAGCAACAAAAGAAAACCTCTTTTTTTGTTATTGGCGCTAAATATAAACATATTGTTTACACCACTTCTCTCAGATTTTAAATGTGATTTCAAATCCGTGTTTGAAACGTCATCTTGTCATTTTGGATTTATGGGTCTCTCTCATTCAAGTAGATAGGAGCCTGGTCTTGAATGATTTGAAATAGCTGCCCGAGGGCGTAGCAAGGATGGTCAGTGGACAGACTTTACTATAAGGACTTTGGCTGCGCTCTTCTTCACCGCACGGATTATTCTAATGGTTGCGAGAGGCAGGTTCTGCACATGAGTAGTCATTTTCTGCAGTGGAAGTGAAGAGTAGATGGTTTAGGAACTAACTTCCTTCGGTAGTAGGACCTCCAATGCTTTTAGATTTTCAGATATATAAATGAAAATTGAAAAATGAAAACACTTCTTACAAGCCTTTTATTTCCATTATCAGGTGAGAAACAGGCCTTGGTCCTGACTTTACTGCAGTTGTGAAGTGTCAAATATTTGTTTGCATTATAAATAATATTCTTTGTTTGTTGATGAGATCGATGATGCTATATGGCTGTTTATCATAATATAACAGTGTGTTGGCAGAAGACAACTTTTTCATTAGCTTGTATAATGCAAACTGGTACATTGTTTGTCTTACAACCCCTGCCAACTCTAGCTATACTATACAACTATACCTTCTGGGGTGAACTTCCTATTGACTGTAAAAGGAAGAATGATGTTGGTCTCTTCAGTTGAGAGATCTTTTTCTCTGGCCGGTTTTGAGTTAGTAAGGAATATTGGAAGTGGTAAACTCGTAACTCTATGTACGAATCAAAATTAGGAATATGCTCCTGTCAGCTAAAGTGCATTTTTACTTAATTTTACCTACTTACCCTACCTCAGGTACTATGGAATAAGAAATAGGAATACTAGGAATATGTACATAACATTTTCAGACAAAGTTACACTATTTCTATTTAAGTGTGGTGCAAAGATATTGTTGCATGTGCAGTCTTGTTTTGCCGAAAGAAAAAAACAAAAAACAAACATCTTTTACTTTTTATTTTTATTTTTTAATTAAAAAAATAATAATTTAATCATCAAAACAACTTGGATGATCCAAGCGCAAACCATTAATGTATTACATGCAAAATGGTGTTTTGTCAGAGATGATGCGTCCCAAACTGCATTGAACTATATAGTGCGCCACTACAGGCATTGAAACTAGTACACCATGGGTGGCTTGCTATTTTGACATACTGTATAGAATAGTAGTGTAGGATTTAGGAAACGGGCTGAACACACCGCAAGCAAGTGCTAGCAATAATCTTAGGGTTAAATGAGGACGACGGAAATGTTATTAGCTTCAGGGAGTATTGACGCGGGGAACATCCTTCTTATTTTTTTGAATAGTTCCAATATGAGTAAGTTGTCTTGTTTGGATTTTATTCACAGCTGTTTAATTAATGTTAAATTTTTAAATGATTGGTGACAGTTTTTAATTGTCCTTCAGTAAATATATGTACATTTCTAAAAGATGTGTTTTTTTCCCTTAAGGTACACAGTTATTAAATAGACAAAAGGATCAGTTTAAAGCTGCGTTTTGTGAAGAAAAAAAAAAAGATACCGCACATTTGGGGTATAGTGTTTGTGTTAAACAAGGGAAATTTTAATGCATAGCAAAATTGATCTAGAATTCTAAAAATGTAAAAGGTTTAAGGCAAGACACTACAGGTAGAAATGCATCTATAACATGTATTCTCTTACAATGTAGTGATGATAAATGTAAAAACTCAACAGAAATATGTTTATTTCACTGTTTTTGTCCACTCGAGACCACTGCATTCTTTAGAGAAGGTTTAGCTCCGCCCCATTTGGTACAATCATGTCATGTATCCCTAAAAAGCCGGTTTCCTGAAGTATATGTAAATGTACGTGCCATTATGACACATGTAAATTTCCTTTATAAACCTTATAAACCACTCTTACTAGACTGGAAACGCATGAAATCACTGCATTTTAAAAACCATTTTTCTCAATGACTTTTTTCTATATTCAGAACCCAAAATCTCAGTTTCTAGATTATTTGCATTCATGAAATTTTACATGTTCATTCTAGAGCGTGTTTAGAAGGATATTACAGAGGAATATCTCAATGTTGATAATTGTAGGATTTGTTAGATTTCATACTAGGAAATTCTTTAATAGCACCTGGTGTTTTCTTGATTAAACAATTTTTAAAAATACATGCCAACAAACTGTTCTGTAGCAGTCTTTCTCTTGAGAGCGTCTTCACAGTGAAATAAACATTTTAATTTGAACATCATCCAAAGACTAGATTTTTGGTTTTATTAGGTATGCAAATCTGCTGCAGTGCTGCACACTGTTTGTTCAGGTGACACACGAATACAGGCTCTTTCTGTTTATTGAGCCACTGTAATTTATTGCTATCTCCTTAAGTTCTGAACTCTCCTGTAGTTGAGCTGGTGAGACTTGGTTGTATATCTGGTTAGACCTTACAGCAGGGTTCATCAATTCCAGTCCAATTTCCCTACTTTAACACTAATATAAGCATGGTGATTAAATGGGACGTTAAATCAGGTGTCTTTGAGCAGAGAAGTCACTAAACTGTGGTGAACATTGGCCTTACAGGACTTGAACTGATATCCCAGCCTTACAATAACATGTATGTGTGTGTACAGGTGATTCAGTGGTGTACACATCACAAAGATGACCCCCCTCCTCCCGAGGACGATGAGAACAAAGAGAAAAGGACGGATGACATCCCTGTGTGGGATCAGGAGTTCCTCAAAGTGGACCAAGGCACACTCTTTGAACTCATTCTGGTCTGTTGGGGTTGAATTATTATATCTCTTAAGAGCTTTAGCTGATACATTTAGAGTTTTATATGTGGGTTTGTGTTGTGAATACAATAACAAAACACCTGTTTTTTAAAATGATGTTGCCTATGCCCTATAGAAATATTAACCCCAGCCAAGTTTCATTTGAGTCCCAGAGTGGGATAGAAGAATGTTTACACACTGCATGATTAAGAGAATGTTTCATTTGCATCACTTTATAATAGGTTTATCATCCACCCTTCCCTTACATGAGCCTTTTGCCTCCCTTGTTTAGGCTGCAAATTATTTGGACATCAAAGGCTTGCTAGATGTCACCTGTAAGACCGTTGCAAATATGATCAAAGGCAAAACCCCAGAGGAAATCAGGAAGACGTTCAATATTAAAAATGACTTCACAGAGGAAGAGGAAGCTCAGGTAAAGGAAACAGAGCGGTCCTTGGTAGACTAAAGGCACTTTCACACCTATTCGTCTGTTTGCCGAGTCCAGATCAGGGCGAAATCGATACTTTCGGTTCGTTTGCTATTTGTTTTGGTTTTGCACTGCACATAATTTAACGAGCCAAGAAGCAAAAAACATTGGTTGGGGGGAGGTGTAGGAGGGGATGGGGCTGTAAATGTGCTCGTAAAACTCCTTATTTATTGGTTAGAAATACGGCGATAGAAAAAGGTAAACAAACCTTTGGCAATGTGTGTAGAAATCAATGAAATAAACAGCATGGAGAGAACATGGAGCCGGTACTAAATAAAAACTAGTTTAAAACATTTTGGGTACCGTATCCAACGTTTATTCATGTTCTTTTTTTTTCCGGCCCCAATATCCAGAACACGTCAGCTCCTGTTCTTTGGGTTAGTTTAGCAACTCGCATCGTTAAAAATAATAATAAAATAAATTCTGCCCGCAACCCAAAACACACGGAATGTTTGATTCACTTCCTGTAGTTGGGTCGATTCAGGGTCGACTCGCTTCCTCACTGCAAATGAACCGCGCTAGAGTTCGCTTGGAAGCGGACCGAGACCACCTATCTCAGACGGTCTCTGATCGGTTGTTTTGGTCCACGTTCGAGTGCGCTTGCTGTGTTCTCATCTGCCCAAAAGAGGGGAAATGCACCAGGTTTCGATCTTAAATGGACAAAACGCTGCATACGCTGCGTGTGAAAGCACCCTAGGTCAGTCTAGTCTAATGTGGTCTAGAATCCATGAGCTTCTGAATAAAATGTCTTTTGAAGGTTGCTTCATTTGAGGCCATTAAAATGTCGAGTAGCAAGTCAAAGCAACCAAAATTATGGTACAATTGTATCACTCATCTGAGCGTCATCAAAACTGAATGTCTTTAATATTATACTACAAATCCAGTTGTTTTAAATGACTACTACTAGAATTTCACAATTATTACTTTCTAATAGTTTATCTTAATATACCGATATGACCATATAAGAGAAAACAAATTCGATTTGGATATCATGGTCTCTGAGATCGCTAAAAACATAACACTCTACATTTCACACAGGTACGCAAGGAGAACCAGTGGTGTGAAGAGAAATGAAGTTCCTCCTGACACTGACACACTGTAAGGATTGTTCCCAAAAACAGATTTACTGGTTGCACTGCACTATTCATACTTGCTGACCTTTACCAATAGACCAGTAGAATGAGACCCCTTGTGTATTGATAGCATGATCATCTTCATTGCTTGTATGGTGCAAAAGAGAATATAATTTAAACTGTATCTGTTTTTATTCTTCTTTGTATATTCAGTAGAAATAAATAGTCTCTTCACCTCTTCCAAGTAGAAGCCATTCACTTTTTTTGGACTAAACATTCATCATCATGAAACCAAGTAGATTTTTGACAGTTATTTGAAGCCTGATAGTAATTTTTTATAAATGCAGACTGGTGTGTGCAGGCTTCTCATAATTCAAGACGGCATTATGGAAAGGTGTCGGAAATCTGAGAGGTGACTAAAATTTTGTCTTGTCCTATGGACTGGAAGTTTAATAAGTGAAATGTGTTTCCCTGCAGCATGGATATTTACTTTCCCTCTTCTCATTGTAAATGATCAGACACTTTTTCTTAGTTCTGCTCTTACAACAAAGCATAGAATTATCTTTAAGTTCCAAAAATAAAACCAACAAAATGTGTTTGTGTGTTTCATGTTGTTTTCAGGAATCTGTTACTCCTCCTATAATCTCATCCACATCTGCGAAGCAAATACTTACATTTTAAAATATGGTATCCATGCCATTGAAAAAAAAAAAAAAAAGACAAGATTTAATCTGAATGTCAAGTGCCGTTTTGGAGCCTGAAAAAGGACAGCCCTTTACTGATTCATTTACTGCATAGCAAACCACACACCTTTAGCATCTGCTACTGCACAGTGGTACTTACAGCAACAACAGTAGTCACAAGATAAGCATTCTGGATTTTTTTCATTAGACATACTGTGAGAGCCCATTTACCTTTTCTACCTTCATTAAAGGAATACTCCAGCAGTTTTAGCAACTCTACAGTGTGAGCAAAGATGGTGGAAAAAATAAGCTGGAAGTCTTCCATCTCTTATTAACTACCATCATGCTCTTGTTTCAGTCAAAGCAACTTATTTTTTAAAAACTTGATAGAAAGCAATAAGAACAATATTAGGTTCTTATTTAACAGTACCCAAATTAACATGATTTTCATATTCTTCCAGACTTTAGCAGCAATGATTTGTCAGACGTTCTCAATAAAAAATGGAACGCATAAGGGTTAATATTAAGCAACAGGCTGCCAGCAATGTTATGTGCTGCTGCTACATAAAGATAAACAGCCAGGAAAGGCCATAATCCAAGAACTTGTCTCTCTAATTACTGTCCATTCTCCCACACATTTCTTTAAGTAGGAATAACAAGCAAGGTGTATTTCAGATTAGTTCCTGGAAGCGTCCTAGTACAGAATTGGTGTTGGCTAAAGTGGTCAGTGACTTACTGCTTGTCTTGGATGTTTCCATTTCGGTACTATTGGACTTAAGCATTTGACACTACTGACCATGATATTGAGGTCTAGGTCAGCAGGCGATGCCATTTACTTACAAGTAGCTCCCTCAAACTCTTGATACAGATAGAGTTCAGATGGCTGTTGCTGGGTAGATTTATCTGACATCATAGTTTTATTTGGCATCAATCCTAAATGTTTTATCTCTGTGTTTAAGCCTACGTTTTAGCCAATTGAGGCACCTAACTTAAATTGTTCACCTCTCAGTGAAACTATTTGATTGTTCAATGGTGGGGCAAGAGGAAAGTATTGAATGCATATAAAATGTTAGTATTGAGTTTCCAGAATTCTTGTGAAGGTATTAACTTCGATAAGGGGACAGTGCATGGCACTCAAACGCTTTGCCAAACCTGGTTCAGTTATATCTAAAGCATGATCAGAAGACCAATACAAGAAGCATTGTTAACTGAGAAAGAGAACAGCAACTTCATCACAGATACAGAATGTGCTGAATAAAGAATTAAAATTAAATTAGATAAGAATGCAAAATGGAAGCATTTTCATTAGTGGTCTCGAGACTTTTAAACCCCACTGTATATTTAAAAAAATAATTTGATTCCCAAGTTTCATCTCATCTCATATTAAGAAACGTAGCCAAAATAAGACATCATCTAACCCTGCAGGGTGCTGAGACACTAGTTCATGCTTTCATAACCTCTAAATTGAACTAGTTTGCTATCTGTTGCTGGCTGGCTGTCCTGTTTCTCTTCAAGTAAACTTCTGCTAGTTTTGACTGTAGCAGCCCGCGACCAGTAAGAGAAAAATCAGAGAATATTACCCCAGTCCTATTCAACCTCTATTAGCTGCCTATTACGTTCTGCATTCACTGTAAAGTCCTGGTTAACCCCTTGCAGTCCCAGGACCCATCGGTGGGTCCACACCTTCATTGTTGACTTTTGTGAACCTTTACTATAAATTATTCAACATCTACAGTGAAACTAATAGCAGTTACTGAATACTATGCTTTAAGATGAATAACTGGATAATAAGCTGAGGCTTTGAGGGGTAAAGGCTATAAATGGTTTAGCTCTGTATTACCTTGCTGATCTCCTGAAGCAGTATAGCCCATCCCAATCACTTTGTTAAGCTGAGGCTGGTCTACTTTTAATCCCAAGCATCACTCGCAGCTCTGCCGGTGGAAGATGTTTTTATGTCGACCATAAACTCAAATAGTGTTTCAGAGAATATTAGGAACACAATAATTATAAGTGTTTTTAAATCCAGATTAAAAATGTACCCATTAAACCTGGCCTAGTAGAAATTCTCATAGATTTGTAGTTAATTAATTTATGATTATAGATTGTTTCATTAATGTGCTTTATCATAAATACTTTGTTTAAACTCTTCTATGTAATGCACTTTGAGATTTTGGACTCAAAATGAAAAGTGATATATAATAATTATTATTATTATATAAAATAATTACCGCAAGCCATGAGCCATGAGGAACAGGATTGTGCTGAGGCACAGATCTGGGGAAGGGTACCAAAGAACACAGTGACTTTCATCATTCCTAAATCGAGGAAGTTTAAAACTACCAAAACTCTTCCAAGAGCTGACCGCCAAGCCTAACTGAGAAAATTAGATAAAAGGACTTTAGTCAAGGAGGTGACCCAGAACCCAAAGGTCACTCTGACAGAACTCTAGAGGTCCTCTGTGGAGATGGGGGAACCTGCCAAAGGCACAACCATCTCTGCAGCACTCGACCAATCAGGGCTTTATGGTAGGGTGACCAGATGGAAGCTACTCCTCATCAAAAGGCACATGACTGCTTTACTTGGAGTTTGCCAAAAGACACCTAAAGGACTCAGGCCATGAGAAACAAGATTCTATGCTCTGATGAAACCAAGTTTGGACTCTCTGACCTGAATGCCAAGCATTATATCTGGAGGAAACCAGGCACAGTGGTGGCAGCATCATGCTGTGGGGATGTTTTTCAGCAGCAGGAACTGGGAGGCTTTTTAGGATCCAGGGGAAGATGAACAGATCAAAGTACAGAGACATCCTTTAAAGCCAACTCAAGACCTCAGATTGGAGCGAAGGTTCACCTTCCAACACGACAATGACCCGAAACACGGCCAAGACAATGCTGGAGTGGCTTCGTGACATGTAAGTGTTCTTGAGTGGCTCAGCCAGACACCGGACTTGAACCCGATTAAACATCTCTGAGGAGACCTGAAAATAGCGGTACAGCGATGCTCCACATCCAACCTGACAGCCTTGAGAGGTTCTGCAGAGATGAATGGGTGAAAATCCCCAAATGCAGGTGTACTGTACTTGTACCATCATACCCAACAAGACCTAAGGCTGTAATTGCTGCCAAGGTGCTTCAACAAAGTACTGGGTGAAGGGTCTGAATACATGTGTGAATGTGATATTTCAGTTTTTTATTAAAAAATTTTTTTTGGAAAGCCTTGTGAAAAACTACTGTTTTTGCCTTTTCATTATGGAGTATTTTTTGCAGATTGATGAGAAAAAAAACAACTGAATCAATCCAAGTTACATTAATGCTGTAACAACAACATGGGGTCAAAGTGAAGGGGTCTAAATACTTTCTGAATGCACTGTAGATCATTTCAACCCTGTACTGAGAAAAGAACGGAAAACCCATTTACTCCAAACTTTCTTATAATGGAAGTCAAAGGGTGGTTGTCAGAAAAGTCACAATGCTTTCAGTAATTCTTCAATGGCATTTGTAAATTAAGGTCTAAATCTGTATAATTTATATAATGTGTGGATAGAGGTTAGGTTGAAACATTATTTTACAAAGTATTCCTTTCAACATTGCCATGAACATAAATTAAATTCAAAAATTTCCAAAATTCTTTAATATATTAAAAATGGATATTTCACCAATGAAAAACACAACAAAACACCACTTATATAAAACAAAAAACATACAAAAAAAATAATAAATCATACAAGCTTCTTTTTGCATGGATGGTCCGTCTTTTTTTTTTTTACAGAGGAAATAACAAGAGTCTACAACACAGCTCCCCCCTTTGTTGTATATGGAGTGAGCAAGTACAGTAATTTGAGTACAGCATAAGAGCTGCATGAATCCAACATAAATGAACTCTTCCTTATATCAGAATAGACTCAGGATAAATATTGATTATTGTAAATACATAAACAAAAAGCAAAATGAAACATTTTCTTTTTTTGCTTTGGGTATTGCTGATGCTTGAAACATACTTTCTAACTGGATGAAAGATAGACAAGATACCAAATGTAGTACACACTATTTCATCTACAAAAATATCAGATTTTAAATGTATGAAAAAACAGGGATAAGAAAACTGGTAAATATATTTTGTTGACATAAAAAATTAAAGTTTTAATTTTAGGTAGAGAATTTATCTATAAAAGCAAATTTATTAATTTAGGCATGACTAACTGGTTCTTAATCATTTGAAACTTACTCTCACTATTAAGTTGCTAGCTGTGTGATGGATAACACCAGCAGGCTCTGTTCGGGAAGAAGGCCCCATTTTTCACCACTTTAATGAGAGTGTACTAAAGCACAGAAAAATCTTGGATATACAGAATACTCTTTTGCCTTGTTCTGGTACATGATGTCTAATATTTTTCTAGTGAGGGTACTGAAGGCAAGAGTTTCTGGATCCGACTGTTTAACAATCTGGACTACAGAGCTGTTAATTGTGGTCTCTGTTTTAGCTCTGCTGAAGATGAGTAAGAGTTTACTAGGACTGAGTGTTGAGGGTGAAGGTGTTTTCTGGCCTGGGTGTAGAGATTGTTGCCATTTTGGAAAAAGGAGAGGGGCAGTGTAAAGGAGAGGTGGGGTGTGCGAAGTGATGGATAGGAGAAGAGGGCGAATCTACTACAGCACTTCCCTCGGAAGAATTGGGGCTGGTGCACTGTCCTCCTTGAAGGTAGCGAACGCACTTCTTTTTCCTCCTAGGAACAGTCAAGAGAGTTATCTGTGAATAAAGCGTGGATGTAAAATGTCACAATTATGCACATTTCATGACAGAAAAAAATTACTATAAAACATGAAAGGGTTATTAAATGCATGTTGTACTTGAAATCACAAAAAATTCAATACAGTATGGCTGTCTAAGTATGCCTCGTTCCAGGCAGGTAAAAAAATAAATAAATCATACAGCTTCTTTTCTTGGAGCAATAAAAAGTAAGCAATACCAGGTCCAAAAAATTTATAGAGTGCATTTTCCCACTATGGCAAGAGAAATTAAACTATTACCCTGTCCAACTGTCCAAGTCAAGTCGAAATTATGATTATTACGAGAAGACAATTTAGAGATTCTACTCGAAGCTGTTAATCTCCTTGTAAATTAGTCAATTCTATAGAAATGTACCAAACACCTTAGCGTCTTTCACTGGTTTGTAGATAAAGCTAAATTACATTTTTCTATTTACAATGCGGTCAATACTAGAAAATGATAGGGATGAATTGAAAGGCATGTATAGAATTCTGAGATTACACTCTTAACTGCCTTTAAAGGTGGAAGCCACTGCCATACTTATGTTAATGTCCCAATCTCGCTCTCCCTTGTTTTGCAGCATGGCTCTCATTGCAAAAGTGTTATGAGAATAAAATAACTTTGTAGTTGTCAGGTTCGGGTTCGGGGGTGCGGACACATGTACAAAGCCGCTTTGCATAAGCAACATCTTTATTTGAACTCGCTAACACTGGGTTTAAACACAAAATAGGTTTGCCGTGACAGGCGTGTTAAACACACAAACAACAGGAGACAATACAGGACGGACACAAGCGGGTATTTAAACACTTAATAATCACTAACAAACGACCGGCCGCGCACGGCCGCGCGCGTGACAGAGCCTCCTCTCTATGGCGTGGCTCCGCAGCGCCTCCTACAGGCAGTCCTGGGGGGCCCCGGGCCTGTGGGGCCTATGTCCCTGTCCGGGTGGGCTGGGGACCAGCGGCCCAGAGGCCGGGCGATGACGTCCATGGTGACGGACACCCAGGGGCCACCAACCGCGGTGTCTGGGTGCCGGGTGGCGTCGCCATTCCCAAGGCTCGGGGGCAGAGCGCTGACCTTGGCGGCGGCGTCGACGGACACCCGGGGGACACCCACCACGGTGTCCGGAGGCAGAGTGGCGTCACCATTCCCGAAGCTTGGGGCCTCCAACGGCGTCTGGGAGCTCATCCACGCCTCCTACGGCGTCAGAGGCGGCCTTGGCGGCCGTCTCTAGCCCCCCCAAAATTTTCTGGGGCTTTTTCCTCTCCGCTCCTGGGAGAGTAGGGCTCCAGTCCGGTTGGGCGCTGCGACCGCTCATCCCGCCCGCCGTTCCTCTCTACTCGTACTTCCTTCACTACTTCCTCTCCTGGCGTAGTGCGGCCAAGCGTACTGTTCCCGCGGCGGAGGCGCGCCTCCTCGTAGTGGTGGTTTTCGCCGCGATGCCGCTGATCTCGTCCACCCACCTCCGATGTCCTTCCAGCTCCCGCAGCAGCCCTTGCAAATCGACTCCCCTTCCGGTAAGCTTCGCTGCGTCCTCTTTTAGGGTCTCCTGTTCTGTCAGGTTCGGGTTCGGAGGTGCGGACACATGCACAACACAGGCGTGTTAAACACACAAACAACAGGAGACAATACAGGACGGACACAAGCGGGTATTTAAACACTTAATAATCACTAACAAACGACATGCAGGTGGGGACAATCACATCACGGGACAAAGACAAGAAAAACAAAAACGCAAGCGCGTGTCAGTAGTGCACATCAATGTGACTGTCACAGTTACTGAGTACCAGGTGAAAGCGCTAAACCTCTCAACAAGAGCTTGTATTTTAGCTAGCGCTAGCTGGCTTTGCCTGAACCTACAGCAGTCTGCCTGTGTCTTGCCAAAGCCGAGGTGTAACTGTTCTCTTTCTGCAGGAACATAAACAGCACATAACCTACAGAACGAAGTAGTCACCTAACGTTAGCTAACTAAAATATAAGTTCTGGTTGAAGGGAAAAGGGTAATCTCACAGTGCGCTGCTCAGGGCCAGATCGTTTTTAATGGTTTTAACTGAGGCTCCGCACGTCTGATAGATGCAGATAGCCCGTTATCTAATCTGTGTCTTTTGTTCTCCAGCCTGTCAAAAAGTTTGGTACGAGCCGGATAGTGTTGGCACGCTAGCTAAAGCCCAGACCAGAGGATAAAAAGGCACAGGATCAGGCGAGCATGAAATACAAAAATACGGAGAAACTCACCAACACCTCCCGTTAGTCACTACATAAATGGACGCTGTATAGTTTTATTTAAACACATACTTTTTCAAACACAAAAATTTTTCATGAGTAGTGCAGTTTTTTCTGCAAAACACTATTACCCTTACAATGAATAAATCTGGTGAAGCCTCCCCTGGAGAGAATTTAGACGTTCCCAGTCATTTCTATGTTAATTTTAGGGCTGGCCCGAACAGCATTTTAAAGGCTTCAAATACTCATCTGTGTTTTCTCAAAACCCCTCTTAAGGACAATAATATTTACGTTTCATAATTAACCTTAATTTTAAGAATGTTCTTTACTGCAGTTAAAAATTTATTTAGTAGGCGGCATTGATGTAATAATAAGTCAAGATACTGCGTCCAACAGTGCAATATACAGTAGGTGTGATGGTCAGGTGTCCACATACTTTTGGCCATATAGTATATATACTTACATATTTGAGTAGATTCATCAAACTTGTCGTGCCTCCTTGGTATACCAACCTCTTACTGCAAATTTTGCAGTGAGCATTTTTCTTATCGCCCGATACTTTAAAGTACTCCCACACGTGATTTCTTAAGACTATTTTACACTAGACATGGTTAGCATGCGGAATGGGGAGGCGTAAGCACTGCAGTGGTGCCGCTTTCAATACGTTAATCAATGTGGCATTTTACATCGGACTAGGGTTGCCACCCGTTCCTTATAATATGGAAACGTTCTGTAATTAAAAGCAAAATGTTGTGTTCCTAATTAAATCAATACAGAACGCCCTTTGTTCTGTATTTCCTTATTGTGTAAAAAAATTCAAATGACTAAATAAAATAAAACAATTTTCATAAATGACTAGCTAGAGCAAAGTTTGTTAGGAAAAGTCTCGCTCTCCCTCTGAGTCTGTGTACGTTTGCCTTGTTATGCAGATGCTATACTAAACCAGCTTGACGTGACACAGCAAAAAAACTGAATGACCTCCGTTTATTATAATAAAGATGCATATGCTTATGTTATGTTTTCAATGATCCACCACCATATGTTACAGTAGAGGTATATCCTTGCATGCAGCCCCCCTTTTTTTCACCAAACAAAAAGTTTGTTTGACCACAACACATGATTTCAATTGTAGCTCTAATGATGCTTAGGTTCAGGCACTGCATTTTGTGAGATGCTCTTAGAAAGAGCTTTTTTTTGTAATGCTTCCAAACAGTTTGTTGTCATAAAGGTGTTGTTTAACAGTTTGATTTTTGATTTTTGACCTGACAACCACAAGAATCAATGTGCAACTTTGAAACTCTGATCTTTGGGCTCTTCCTTCTCTTCAGCATCCTTCTCACTGTGTGGGGTGCAGTATGGTCATGGATCCAATTCCAGGCAAATTTCCAACTGAGTAAAACATTTTATTATGGCCCTGATTGTGCTTAATGGTATTTTTTAACGGCCCATGTATTTTTCCTATACATTATCTGACGCAGGTCAACAACCATCCGTTCCTTTTGTGTTCAGTTTTTTGGTTTTCCCATGGTGATGGATGACAAAGGAATGTTTCATGTGTGCAACCCCATATTTATACCCCAGGGAAACAGGACATAGTCATAGGCAACAGGGGATTGAGAGCAATTAAATTTTTTTAACAATTATATAATTTTTGCAAGGATGACAAATTGTATGCATTTATTTAAAATATTTCTTAGAGGTGTCAATAATTTTGGTACATATGTTTTGAGAGAAAATACTGTTATTTAAAATAAAAAAAGTTCTTATGAGAATGATTTCTTTTGTTAGAACAAAGGTAATAATTGGTCCTATTTCTGAGTGGAAAATTTGTATTATTGGGCGTAATGTTTATTTTATACAATCATTTTTGCTCATTTTTATAAAGGATGCCAATAATCCCGAAGGACACACATATACCGTATACCGTAGATGTGTACCTAATGAAATGGCCAATGAGCGTAGCTACAAGGTAATTGTACCTTATAAACTGGCAAATGAGTGTATAACACATACATACAGCTTGGTCATACATCATGTGTAGACAGAAATGCACTTAGAAACTTGTAAAGACTTAATCACACAAAGTATTCATCGGTCCGTTACAGAACAGCTGTTCAAAAGGCAATATCAGACTCATTATGGCATGGTGTAATTAACCCACCTTGGCTTGCGCTGCCTCATTTACATTGATCTATTTACATTTAAAAATTTGCTTTTATGTTATGAAATAAATGTTTACATAAATTTTTGGAAGGTCTACTTTTACCACGAAAAACTTGGAGCTCATTTGAAAATGTTGATTTGTAACAACTTGTTATAAGTTTAAACAAATCGATAACAATTTTATAACATTTCCATTGTTTGACTTAGGAATTGGACAGTCTTATTTGGACAATCCTTAATGCTTAATAAATCACAAATATATCACTGTTGCTTTGTTTTACTATACTGGTTAGTCAAAAGTATATCATATGAATTACTAACTTTATACATAATCAAATCTTAAAATGAAAGACATTCATCACATCGTCATATTGCCCAGCCTTAGTAGATGGTAGTGCGCACTCTGTAAGAAGGAAGAATCGGAAGAACACCACTACTTCAAATGTGTTCACGGTTTACATTCCTTAATTGCTCCATGGAGAAAATTTATTGTTTAACAATAAATAAAAAATCAGTACTAGCAGTAAAATAAAAGGATATTATATTACTGACCTAATAATCATTTGTTTGCCAAATATTTACATCCATATAGACAACTCCTGAATTATTGTACAAAATAAGCATTACAATTATTCTAATTATGCACTCAAAAGATTGGAGAAGCTACTTTTCTCTAAAAAATCACTCTCATGAAAAGATAATTCTATGCTCTCAATCTCCAGGACCTCGGTTGTTGCCTTTGACCATGTCCTGTTTCACTGGGGTATAAATATGAGGTTGCAGACATGTAAAATCCCTCTGTCATCCATGACCAAAGAACTTTGAACACAAAAAATAAAGGTGGTTGTTGACCTGCAGAAGTCAGGTAATGGACATATAAAATATACGAGCAGTTAAAATGATCATCAAGCACAACCAGGGCCATAATTAAAAAAGCCTTAAAAATCTGGAACAGTTAAAAACTTGCCAGGAAGAGGACACATGAGCACACTGCCCCCACGCACAGTGAGGAGGATGGTGATGGAGGCAAAGAAGACCCCAAAGATCACAGTTTCAAAATTGTGCAGTATGTTGATTTTTGGGGTTGTCAAGTTTCATTAGACACCACCTTAATAACAACAAACTGTTTGGAAGGGTTACAAAAAAGAAGCCTTTCCTGAGATCAACCCACAAAATGCAGCGCCTGAAGTTCACTAAACGTCATTGGAACTAGAATTGGATTTGTGTGTTATGGTCAGATGAGACCCAAATCGAACTTTTTGGCCGTGCATGTAACGGTTCTTAACCGTAGTGATGTAATGGCAGCCTACGGTTCGGCTCACGGTGCACGTGATGTAAACCGCAATTTTTTTTTTGTCTCACTGCTCCATGTTCAATTACAGAGTGTGCTGGCTACACCTAGTGCGCGTATCTTGGTTGATATAAGACTAAATGGATCAAATAGATACAACTTTTATCGATACTGTCGACACAGTCACATTTTAAATAACAACAAAACAAATGGTGCACTACTATGAACAATTTAAAGTAGAATAGGTCTATATGAACCAATAGTACTGAATTAAATGTGCAAACTTGTTTATCTAAGTAGCTGAACTGCGCATTGATACCTAAAGCAGCAGCACTCACTATTGACATTGAAATGACAACCAACCGTCCTGAAATTGCGGACCCTCCAGCTTCTTTTAATTCACCAGTGTGGCAATTTTTCGGGTTTGCTGTTAGATATTAAGATGGAAATCGTATAATTGGTAAAAACACTACTGTTTGTCAAAAGTGTCATGGGAAAGTTGCTTACGCATCTGGAAATACAGTACATCGAACATGGCAGCCCATCATCGAAGGCACCACAACGACCACGTTAAACTATGAGCTAAAAGAAAACCTTCAACACCGATGGCACACCCAACGCTTCCAGCAAGGTTCAGTGTCAAACTCTCCCCTACCTCTGACCGTGCTCAAGCAATAACAAAGGGTCAATTCATGGCGTTAGATATGCGCCCGTTTTCAAATAGTAGAGAATGAGGGATTCCGATCGCTGTTAAATGTGCTTGAGCCATGGTATGAAATTCCAAGCAGAATTTCGTATGAAGTATGTATGAAGTAAGAAAGGCAAAGCTAATTTATCATTCCTTTTTGAAAAGACTTCTTGTTTGTGTTTTGCACATCTTGCATTAAACTTGTTTAATTAAAAAACAAATCTTAAGTTCAAAGTTGATTAAATTTTTTCCAAGCTGAACCGTGATACAAACCGAACCATGGCCCAGAAAACGAGGACCAAACCGAACCGTGAAATGGGTGAACCGTTACACCTCTAATGCACACTATTGGCATGTTTGGCGAAAAGGGGGACTGCATACATGGAAAAGCACCTGATACCCGTTGTAAAATATTACGGTGGCTCTGGGGCTGTTTTGCGGCTGGTGGTTCAGGGGCTCTTGTGAAGATAGATGGAATAATTAATTCCTTCAAAGTACCTGGATATTTTAGCCCAAAATCTGGTTTCCTCTGCCACAATGTTAAGACTTAGCGATAAATGGATCTTTCAACAAGCTAATGATCCCAAATATATATCCAAATCAACACAGAAATGGTTGCAGGAACAGTTGCAAACAGTCTTTATTTAGTGTTTTCATGTAAATGTTTATCTCTTTGTATATGAATTTTGCTACCTGAATATCTTTGACAATGTATGTTCTTGACATTTTTTTCTTTTCAATTAGCTAACATTAGCATACTAGCTTAAAAAGGCAAATCAGCAGTGATTTGGAGCCATAAGCACATAGATCTCTCATTTGATTTTGGTACTTATTGTACTATAAATTACATTTAGCAGAGTTGTTCTCTCCTCCATGATTAAACAGACAGCAACTGGCTCAACATGGTCTTTAATCTATTTAGCTTGCTGAATTTGTTTGTTGATGTGTAACTGTGAACCATGCGTTCTTTTTCCTCTGAGTCTTTCACTCTAGTGTACACTGCCATCTACTGTCTCTTGCACATTACTACAAACAGTGGTTTAAAATTTGATTTTGTCTGAGAGGACATGGAAGATTGCTGCCAAAGTCACATAACCAGATGTCCTTTGGTGGGTGTTTAGAGATTTTTATTTTCATTTACAAAACATTCTCAGTATAGGATATAGTGATTCACAATTATGTTTTTTGTTTCTTATTAACATAGTAAGTTACAATTACACATTTGCAGAGTTATGTTATGTTTATGTTTGTATAGTAATTTTTACAACTACAAATTGTGTTTCTTAATTACAGATTGAAAGTTACAATTACAAAACACTATATCTCTGCAAATAGTGTCTTACAGTTATGGATTCTAAATTACAATTACAGAATGTTAGTTATAAAAATTGCTCTACAAATTTTGTCATAATTTAATCAACATAAAATGGAAAATGGTCTGCACATTTTTGTGACTCCCCTGCTCTAACACACCCAACTCAAATTGTCAGTTACTCTTCATAGGGTAATTCGGGTGTGTTAGAGCAGGGAAAACACTGAAATGTTGAGAGCATGAGTTCCCCAGGACTGGCATTAAGAACCACTGTTAGTTGAGTATATGTCTGAGCTATAATTAACTAGCTGATTAAAAAATCTATTACAAAAACTTGAAGGCCAGTGTTTTAAAGAGAAGGAATCTCCTGATTTTAACGCTACGGCCAGGATGGTTTAGGATACAAAGGCATCTTTAAACTGTAATTTTGTTGAGTTGGGTAACATGTATTAGGTTATCATAACTTTAAACCATTTTTTTTTTATTATTTCTATTTCTGAATTTTAAAATAACATTTACAAAAACATACTGACCCTAGTGTGCTCCAGTGTTAGTAGAGGATAGCATGCAAAGCATCATACAGCAGCAACAGACAAAGAAAGAAGGGTAGACAAATTTGGGGATGACAGGAAAGGAGAGGTACACACCTGCAGGGGCCGCACCAGTCCGTTTGTTGATTGAGGCCGAAGCGAGCTCGGCATTTCTTAGGGAAGCCAGGGTCTGAGCGAAAGCCGGCAAGCATACACACGTAGAAAAGAAAGGAGCAGAAGGAAGAGCGGAAGAAAGGGAGAGGGATAAGGCACGGGCATCGTTAATAGACAGAGAGAACATGAAAAGGCAAAAAAATCCAAGTAAAGTTAGAACCCTTCACTGAAGGTTTCAGGACAAATCAGCGTGAAGAGAAATTTCACCTGATTACTCTCACGCTGAGAGTAATACCTTTTCAAACTGTTGCATGTTTACTGACATAGACTTTACTTAGATTTCCGTATAAAATTGGCTACTTCCTTATACAAGGAGGTTTTCTTGGCTGGGGAATGTATATGTGTTTATATAGGGAATATATATGTGTTTTTTCTCTTAGTATATACTGCAAGTGGGAGAGAACTGAATAAATATGAAAATATATCTTTCAGGTAAATTTTTGCTTTAAAAATAAAGGGTGACAGGTAGGAGTGGGATTTTCAGAGCCATAACTGCATCCAGAGGGTTTGTTTGCCATGGTTGGTTTCTCTCAAAAAACAATAATAATAGTATATACAGAATCTGTTGATGTTATGTTATATTCTACTACTCTACATTGCATGTTTTAAAACTCTTGTTGGTTACTTGTCAACATCAATGCAACATAGAATATATTTTATGCCTATATATATATATATACATATACATATATACACACTCACCGAGCACTTTATTAGGAACATGTACACCTTCTCATTCATGCAATTATCTAATCAGCCAATTGTGTGGCA
>JAOUQW010000019.1:63123-79083 GCA_028565825.1 Olivaichthys viedmensis
TATTGGCTATTGTGTGTAGATGTTTGAGGCAAAAAATGAACTCAATCTACTGTAGAATAAGTCTGTAATGTAATGAATTGTGGAGAAGGTGAAAGGGGTGTGCAGACTTTCCGGCTTGACTGTATTAGAAAATATATACATTCCATATTTCTCGAAAACAAAGAAATCTTCTTTCATAGAGCTTGTGAAAGCCTGTGAAATGCAAAGATTATAAATGTAATGATAGAAATGAAATAATTTGTCATCTGGGTGTACTTTGTTTACAGTGGCTACTTTGTTTTGCTGAAGATATAAGATGAAGATAAGGTTTGGGTAAATACTTTTTAGTATGTCAACAAGCCATGTGTCAAATGAGATAACTGAGGAGAAGGTCTGGGCAGAATGGCAGGCCATTCTATGTTCGGCGCTTATCGCGTCCACCTTGCCAGAGCTGTTCTGTCAGCAGCTATGATGATGAATATTATGAGCATGGCACACACAGATGAAAGAGAGCAGCCTCTCTAACTGTTGCAGTGAGTCAGTTTGGAGCTGTTGGTGGTAATGTCTCTAGAAAAAGAAATTGTAAGCGTGTGTGTGTGTGCGTCCAGACGAGTAACATTGCAAAGTCCTTTAAACCAACTAACTTCCCTGAATAATGATAAATAAACTGTTTGCCATTGACTTCATCAAAATCTGAAGTCACTGATTTATCCAGTCTTTTATAATGTAGCCGGTGCTCTTTGAGATTAAAACTGATGTTTGACTTTACAATAAAAGACAAAAAATTTTGTGTTCATCATTTACAGTTAAAAATAGCTCAAACACTTGAGCTAATCAGATCACTGTTATAATCTAACAAACTTAAAACAAAAAAGATCTAAATTAAGGCTGGGTGATTTAATTCATATTGCAATATCAATTTAAATTTACACATTAATATTATATATCACAGTATGATTGTTCTTAAATAAAAATATAGGGTATAAATTATTATTATATACTGTATAATCTTACAGATTAATTAATTAAATTAATCTAACATGAGAATGCTTAAAATTCTTGTAGTGCCGCTTTTCTTTGCAGCCAAACAAAATAGCTAATTACAAGTCAGATACGTTAGCCTTTTGTAATTAAAGAAATTACAGTTAGGTTAGATAGAATCTTAATCATTAAAAAATGCATAAAAAAACAATTTGGCAAAATTAGAATAGCTAACCACACAAAACAAGCTATTCAGTGAGTCCAGTTGTGGTTTTAGCCTAGCAAGCAATTGTGAGTAAACTATAACGTCTACATTATGCTGGCTTCGCAGAGGACGCCGTCACTCTGCTACCCGCCTGCTTTGAGGAAGGCGTTGCTCCGCCTCCAGACGCCGCTGAGGACGTCGCTCCGCCTCCAGACACCACTGAGGATGTTGTTCCATTGTTCCGTATCCTGCCGGCACCAAGGACGTTGCTTCACCCTCTGACCTGCCGCCTTTTCCCGAGCCTCCCACAGAATGCCATCCTCCCGTAGTCCCGTAGACATGGATATTCAGCCTAGAGGCCCAGGACCACCTTCCTTTCCCAGTTCCCGTTTGTTGTATTTACGATTAAGGATATGCCTACGTTTACGCTGTCTGCCTGTATTCTCATCCCTGCTTTGAACTTGGATACCGATTCTTGGATTTGCCCTAATAAACGCGACACCGATTATACACACTTGCATCCTGCCTATACTTCTGCGTACCATACATTACAACTAGTTTTGAAATGTATTTAATCTTTATTCATATCAATAATCATTTGAAAATTAATAATTTTTTAATTGCCATGTGGCAGTGCATACATGCATTCTACGCAAGGAAGACAAGCGTGTTTACTAATTGTGAACTAACCATATATGAGAATGACTAAATAAAGGGGATGATTATGTAAACTATAAACAACCCAATAAATCAACATGTGCACTGACAAAATAAAAACATAAAAAGTCGATGTGCCTTTGCGCGCGAGGAAAAAATTTACTCAGTAACTTGCAAAATATCAACACAAATTTAAATGATCGCAATATACAAAAATATCCATTATTAACCAAACATAAATACAATGTTCTCTGCAAGTCCACAGAAGCCACCATATCATAATTTAGTTAACTAACTTATTAAAATACCTTGCCTTACAATACAGCCGATGAAAAACCATCCCAAAAGAGTATCCCCTCAGGAGTGAGTGTTAATGCCTTTTAAGTAGAGCCGTGTGACATTGGTTGATTAAAGGACCTCTGAGGTGAATACAATACTTTCTAAAAATCTGCAGTGTGCCATTATAACACCTTCATCCACATGTGTATTATTCCCCCCTCTCCTCCTCACATCAATTAAAGCCCTTTTTGTTTGGCTCCCATGTATGCTATTAGCACACTACAGCCAGCTTCTTTTCTCTTTAATCTTCTGTACATGTTTCTATTGATGGAAATATTGATTTGATGTTCAGGCTCTTCCTTTCATCTCACAGACAGTGAAACACAGCAGGCACCCCTCATCTTGTGTGGTTTACTTGAATCCTTTCATGTTATGGAGGTTGAGGGTTTAGGGATGTATGGCAACAAAGTCCATCTTGAATGACTTTTGGCAATATAGAGTTTAGTCTCTCATAATGCAGTTAAACTGTCATTTATATAAATTAGAACAATTTGAATACTCGAGTATTCGTTCGTTAGGTCGGTATTCGTTTCTCTACTTAGTATTCAAAAGCTTCATCTGCTCATGGGGCTAGTTTTGAAATGTATTTAATCTTTATTCATATCAATAATCATTTGAACTTAGAAAAGGTCTTGATACATGATACATTTCCGAATCCAAAATTTTTTTAAGCCACAAAAAATGTAGCCTAAACTACAATAAATTTCATCAGCAAAGGCCTTTTGATAGAACAGTTATTGTTAATGCCAAATGTTAAAAATAAATTAATTCCACAACGTTGTTCAACTTACACTGGTGGCGGCTTGCGCGTCAAGTAGGCTACGCTGGGCATGGAGAATCATTTCTCTGCTTTCTTGCATTTGTTTAGTAAATATAACGTGCAAAAAATATATGTACTGACCGTCAGATCATTATATACATACATTACCACTGTGTATAATCACATAATGTTTGTTAATCCAATGAAAAATGTTTTTCTGTGCTCTGTGGCAGTTAGAACTTTCACAAAGTTTGAATTTTAACTGACGCCAGAGTGCGCGCTGCTACAGTAGGACTACAAGCTGAAAAATAGCCTGTATGCTGTTTAGATTAAGGCCATACAGTGCAAAATATAGCAGGAATACTGTATTCTGTATGTTTCTAACTAGAAACCATGAAACCAGAAATATGACTTGAGCGAAAAAATACGCTTGGTGCGCACGTCAACCCTGCCGTTTGATGAATCATCTGAAATATGTAAGTATACAGTATACAGTATTTTGAACTGCAGTAACAAACATACTTAAAATTATGATTCATTATGAAACATAAGTATTATTGTTTTTAAGGGTGGTTTTAAGAACGAGTATTCGGGTACTTGTTCGAAAACACCAACGAGTATTCGAAGTCTGTAAAATGCTGTTCGAGCCAGCCCTAATATAAATGAAAGTTGGCATTTATATATGACATTTGATACATTTATATAAATCACAATATAATAATTTTTAATATGATGAATATGATGATAATTTTTCATGATTTTTAATATGATATAGAACATTCCATAGGTTAGGGATAGGTTCTATGTATGAATTCTACTAAACACAAATTGCTTCATAATAATTTTAGTCTTTGACAGACCTGGTAATCTACCAAGAATACACAATACACAAAACAGCTAAAACACTGGCATTTGTTTTCAGCCATAGATACATTGTTGATAATACTACTTTTGGAACTTCTGAGGACAGGACACAGGACAGTGTTGCTCATAGTCTAATAACTGCCACACTATTTATAGTGGATTGTGGGAGGATTACCTCAAACTGAGGTCTGATTTTATATGTATATTAAATACTTTTAAATGCATTTAGGCTTTTGATCGCTTTTAGGTTTAGTTGATTCTTGGGGTTGTCAACTTTCAAATTCAACTATTAGATGCCACTCCATAACAACAAGCTGTTTGACGGGATTACACAAAAGAATCCCTTCCTGAGAGAGCATCCCACAAAATGCATTGTCTGAATTTCAGCAAAGCAGCATTGGAACATTCAAACTTTTTGGCCATACACACAATCGGCATGTTTGGCAAAAAAAAGGGGTAAAGCACCTGATACCCACTGTAAAATATGGTGGTGGATCTTTGATGCTTTGGGGCTGTTTTGCAGCTAGTGAAAATTGATTGCATCATTAATTCTGATAAATACCAGGATATTTTAGCTCAAAAACTGGTTGCCTCTGCTAGGTTAAGACTTGGCCGTAGGTTAATCTTTCAGCAAGGTAATGACCCTAAACCTATATTCAAATCAACACAGAAATGCAAGTGGGAACACAAAATCAATGTTTTGCAATGACCATCTCAGTATACAGATTTGAACTCCATTGAAAGCCTGTGGTCTAAATTGAAGAGGGCGGTCCATATGCGCAAACCTAAAATTATAAAGGATCTTGAAATGTATTGCACAAAAGATCCTTCACCAAGTGTTCTTCAACCATGTAAGACATTACAGGAAGAGGGTCAGTGTTTTGCATAAGAAAACTGCACTACTTAAGAAAAATGCTTATGTTTGAAAAAATATTGTGTTGAAATAAAAGCATCCCCATATGTTTAAGATTCAAATATCACTCATTGTATCTGTTGTTCTTTTTATGTACTCATATTTTTGCTCATTTTCTTTAGGGGTGCCAATAATTCTAGAGTTGACTGTATGTATAAAGCTGCAGAAGTATCTGACAGCTGATGTATCTGACACCACTTCCTGTTTTGTACATCTCTGCTTGTCCTAGAGCACTCTAATAAGCAGTAGCCCATAAAACCTGGCAGTTAAGGTACACACCTGCATCTGTGACCACAATACAGTTATCTAATAACTGTTTGATTCAGGTTTACAATGGATTAAGGTTGGTATTAATTTAAGGTCAGGGTGTTATTTAATGATTGAGAAAGGAACTTAATAAATTAATGAGAATAAGGAGAATCTGTCTTCTGATCCTCCATGGTCTCTTCTCTTCAAATTACTGAAGACATCATACTTGCTCTCCCCACCTGGAAATAGTGCCAATGAGAAGAGGAGGCCCCTCACAAAGGCTTCAGAGCGAATTGAACTTGACCCCCCAGCACAAACATGTCCCCTTTGGAGCTTTTGTTTGTTCTGCAGTCGGGTGGACTATTTGCTGATGATTTGTAATGTAAATATGTGGTCTATAGAAGCTCTTAGACTGTATATATGAATCTGAATCTGTCCTATGCCTTACATGCTATGGCCACTGACACACTTTTCTCACAACCACAAGATGTTTAGCCCTACTGGGGTGCACAGTGGTCTGACTCAGTGAGAATCTTGTAAATAAAGTCAAGGTCAGTTGCAAAAAAGAAACACCCCCTCCACAGCGTGCTGTTCGTCTGTTCATTTAAAGAAGTAGATCTAAAAATCTAAATCTAACAGAGCCCAGAAAGAAGGAGCCCAGCTGCTGCCTGCAACTCTGGATACCATAATTGCCTCAGATTCTCCCAGTTCCTGGCAGCAACACCCGAGACGCTAACCTGCCTGCCAGTGGCTCACTCTCTCTGCCATGCAGCTGCAGAATGCTCTCATATGCCTTAGATAACGGCAACGACTGAGCCAAGTTGCGGCCGCTGCTTCTTCTACTGCTTCAGGCACTTGGTGTGGCTCAGCTGCTGACATGGAACTACTCATTCTGTTTTGCTGAGCTCCAGGCATCTAGGCATCCAAAGATGCTGGAGTGAACACAAGCACACAGATAACTCCTGCTGAAACTGGACTGGTAGCTACAACACATTTGGTACCTTCTCGTCAAGCCACCATAAATAACATGACTTATTATATGAACATGAGTCTTAACATTGTTTTTTTTTTATTGTTTAGCTCCTTTTGTAGTTGTATCACATTCTCTTTAATTGTTTAGGAAGAATGAACCCATCTGTTTCGTTTATGATGTATTTGAAGGAGGACTGTCAAAGTTAATATTTTAATTACCTGTAAAACATGTCTGTAATGCATTCAACATTTTATTATAAATCTAGTCTTGTGGTCTTACCTGCCACTGTACATTTGAGACCAACCACTTAAATGTTTTTTTCGTCCACCTGAATATATTTTGAATTTTTTCACCACTGAGCCCACTAACGTAACAAAAAAAATCTGCATAAAAACTTTCAAGCTTTATCCGCTGTAGTGTTTGAAAAAATGCAGTATGCTAGACATTTGAAAACACATAGCATGACATGTTACACTTGCTACAGTAGGCTACTTTCGACCACCTCACAGTGTCTGAGTTGTTTGATTTGGTTGATCTATCAGATGTTAAGGTGGTAATTTCCTGTTTGGACCCCTGCGACACCCCACTGTCTTTGAAGGTGAAAGATTACCTATATAGCTAGGTAATAATACTAGTTTTCTTATAGTTTTTTTTAAAGTGAAAATTATTGTGTTGACTAACCACCTGATGCCAATTTATGTCATGATTGTCGTGTCAGATTGACAATGCAGAAAATAAAGTTTTTATTAGCAAGAGGCCGAGATTTGAAGAGCCAGGAAAATAAGGTAAAATGAGGTAGAAAGAGTTTAGTATGAAATAAAAAGTCTAAAATGGTATGAAAAAGTGGCTCATGCGACACACACTGGACACATAACAACAAATCACTCAGTTCTGCATGGCATCTAATCATGCCAGCTAGCTAGTCAGATATAGGTATAAGATTTTTTCCTCAACATTTAACCATGGAGGAGGCTGCTTGCAGTAATACCTACTATTTTACTTTTTTTCATATCAGCACAAAAAGTGCTCAAGGCAGCGCCTTTTCTACTTAAAAAGCTCTATGTGTCAATGTAGCCTAGCACACCTCCTCACTGCTCTGTGCTGTCTTGGCTAGGTTAGGCCGTATTTGAATAGGCCATATTAATAGGAATAGGATGAGAAGTTTATTCCTATTATTTCTACCATTTCATAACCCACAATGCAAAAGCCATGCATGTTATCTGTGAGGAAAATGTCAATTTAATCAAACTGCAAAGCCAAGCATGGCTTAAGATAGCATTAATTAATGATGAGAAGAAAAAAAACAATCAGAATTGAATTATTTTTTTGGGTTTAAAAAAGATACAGTTATGACCATTTTTTAATTTGAGACACGAGTCTGAAAATCCTGATATTCTGCTATGCTTTTTCTTCATAGCCCAACCACAGAAAAGTATGTGATTTTACTCCTTTTCAAAAAGCTGCTTTAAGTCTAAAGGCCAATTCACACCGGACTCGTTTCTGAAGCGTCACACGCGGCAGCTACGCTTCCATTTTAAAGAGCGTTTCAATCCACACCAGCAGAAATGTAAATTCACCTACTCATAACTGATAATCGAATGCTGGAGTTGCTAAAACAGAACTGCGCTGTTGCTCTTTCTCCTGCCAGTAGCTGTTACTTTTATTTGTAAGCAGATTGAGCTTCCACAAAACAAGGAGCCTTCTTTCCATAGCTCCTTGATTATTGGCTCCTAAAGTAGGCAGATGCACTTTTATTTTAAAGTTATCCATTAAGCAGATAATAATTTAGAACATCTATGGTGGATCAAAAAACTGTTGTAATTGCTTTGAATGTCAGCGAGAGAGCTGAGCCAGGGGAAGATCAGAGTCAAGTTCATTGAATAATTTTTTTTTTCTTCAAATAAATTATTCTTTAAGTAAAGACCCATTTCAGTGCAGTTCTTTTTGCCACCATCCTCCAAAACCTACACACCCCACCCACCCTCACCCTCAGTCAGTCCTGCCTAGCCACCCACCACTTAAGTCTTAAAAAAGCCAGAGAAAACCCTGAAGTTTACAAATAGCTGGTAATTATTGACAGATGACAAGCTAATTATGAATTGGCCCATCAGAAGTTGATAAAACTTGAAATGACTTGATGTTTGAGCCTGTCTTTTATCTTGAGCGACTTCTTCAACATCACTTTTGCTGTTATTGACTCTTTGAGAATCTGGCCCATTTTAGTTTATACTTACAAGTAGCACATATTAAAATACACACTAATGAACATATATTGCATTGGATTCTCTAATGGTGCAAACAATTTTTGAGGGCCATGCAGGTCAGGCTAAAAACTAAAGTTAAAATATATATCACACATCTTTGTGTAACCTGCATATATGGTGACAGTATTTACTAGTGAAATCGCAGAGAGCTTAAAAGTTTCCATCTTGCTGCCCCTGATAACAAATACTTTGTTTCTCAGGTAACAGACACAGCCCTGCTTGCTCTGTTTTCCATGGTAAACCACAAGACCTGACAACTGTACTTGCAACCCAACATTTGTATAGAGTCATACAGCCAAAGATGTTTAGTCAAAATATACCTACAAAATATCCTTGTTAACACTGCCCGACTGTTACCTCGAGCAGCATAATGACCTAATTCACCTACCAGGTACACAGATTAGAGACACAACAAATAGAAGGAGATTTGACTCTGCACCTTGCATGTGGCCTGAGGCTAGACAAATTACTTCTGTGAAAAAGTTGCATTGCTGCAGTGCCATTTTCTGAAATGCTAGAATGAATAACGTATATAGTTTCTTTATAATATAGTTTATTTTATAAGAAATACAAAATTATAACGCATTTCTATGTCCATATCATAAAACATCATAAATGTTTAAACTGACCTATATGCAACAATGTAATATAAATAACGCTGAATTAATTCTTGGTTAAATGAGGAAGAAGTTATGGCCCTTTTTAGACATGGGTCTAAAAGCCCTGATGATCTACTATTCTTTTTCTTCATAGCCCAACCACAGACACATGTATAATTTTTCTCCTTTTCATGAAACTGTTTTAAATCTAGCTCATCTTTGTAATGCAGATGAAATGGAGCTTGCATAAAACAACAAGGAGCCTCCTTTCGCCACAGCACCTTGCTATCTTTGGATGAAGGCTGTTAACACACACATCAACAGTTTCTGCATAGCCATCTGTAGCTCATCTTAGGATAAGATCATTCCCTCTGCTGCTTTCAGTTTGGAAACCAGCAACTACATTATTTTGGGATCAGGACCACAAACTTGGCTTTCATGATCAAGGGAACTAAATTTGTGTGAAACTTGGTGTTGGGAGTGAAGGATTCATAGTGGTGTAAAGAGATATCAGCCAGCACTGTGCATACGTGTTCCTTGACAACAGTGTTGTGAAATAGTTAAAGGCACAGATGAGACTGCATCTGACTGTTTAAAGTCGCTCAAAGTGAGGTGTGCCAGGTGCACTGCGTGGTTTCTAACTTCTCTGTGTTTACTGCTGACTCCCTTCCGCCACAGCTCAGCTTCACACACTCTGTTTGCCCCCCACTCCACTCATCAGATAAGACCCAGATTAGAGAGACAGAGGAGAACACATGCCTTCTGCTCCCTCAACATCTTTCCCACATACAAGCATGTGCACTGTTGCACAAATCCACACAAGGATACACACACTAACATAGACATGTACAAACATCGAGACAGCTCTTCGTCTAACCGCATTACACCTCATCTTCACGCTACTCTTGTAGAACAACTTGGCCTTGATATCACTGAGCACAGGATGTAGGATGAAAGTCAACAGCGCAGTTACCACAATGCTCACGCCATGCATGTGTGTTGATTGCAGCTAAAAGACTACACTCTAAAAATGTCTACCAGGAACAATGTTTTTTACATACAGAATTAAAATTCTTCCCATAAGTCATAGGTAAATGGGTACTGCATATTCATGACTTTACTGTTCACCAGAGTAAACATGAGGCTATTTTTAAAGATATCTACAAGACTTTGTTCTCAATCCCACAAGCATAGCTCTATTTATGGTAGGTAAATCGTTTCCAGTTGGACCCCAGATCATAGGGGGACAAAAACCACATGGAAAACCACATTCCATAATATCTGAAAGGGAGCAAGCAGTCAAAGTTGGAACCCCCTCCTTTTAGAAAAACGACTTGGTGGTGGCACCACAATGTTTCATTTCTAAAGGAAATACATTTTGAACAAGGCCACAGCACCTAGGTAGACCACTCTGGTGTTTACCCAGAACCAATCGCTTGTTCATCAACACTGCTCTCTTGAGGTAGAGAAGTTTCCACACTAGAACAAGAGAGACATCAAGAAGCAGCACGCTGATTTCCAACAAATGTATAAGAATTTGCACATGTGAACTTTGAAAATAAGCATGAAAAGTTGCAAACAGTCAAGGACAAGGTTAGCAGACATAGCTCTTTTTATGACTTCTTGAATTTTGTGTGAGCTTGAGTTTTATCTTTAGATGTTTTTAAAAAGTAGGGTAGGGAAAGGTTTGCCTTGCCATTTTTTTAAATAATGTAACAAGCAGTGGCTCTTCTAAACTTTTGACTGGTATCGAGATGACAATGAACACAGGTTCAGTACAATCACTGCTGCTTTTTTAATCATCTTTTAGTGGAACTACTGTACTACTGTTTTAATGTACCACCATGCAATAAATTGTAGTACGCTGTACAATTTAATACAACTACCTAAAATATCACACACAGTCATACAGATGCTGATAATATAAAGTCTCTATAATTCATGGCTAGTTCATCATTCCATCACCTATATGCTAAGGTTTAAAAGCTAATGAAATGTAATACAGCCAAAAGCACTTTATTAGTTTCAGAGTCTTTGCCTGAAGCCTCTCTTTGGAGCTATGGAAAATGAAGCAAACATGGCATCCATGAAAATCAACAACTTCCTGTTATGTCCTTATCTAGAAAAGAGTAGAAATATGCTGCTTGTTTGACATAAACCACCATTTATATCATTGTAGACTAGATGTTGCCAGAACTCTTTTATCTGTTCCTTCCTGATCAGTGTGGAGGACCTGTGTTGTGATATGGTAAGTTATAGATTTGCAGTGTGTCACGGGGCAATAGCTTGTGATAAAAATATAGAGAAAAGGTAGGAAGAGAAAAGAAAGAAAGAAAGACAGTTCTAGACTGGAACATATGGAGAACTTGTCCCACTTCCCACTGCTATGGTCAGCCAACACCGCACACACCCCAAATTAGTGTGGCCCAGACCCAGCGGAGCCTCCCAAGCCGCATGGGGCCACAGCAGCCAAATCCCACTCCCATCTTGATACTCATTCAGTCACACACATACGGAAGCACACATGCATGGGCACAAAAAATCTATGCACACTCTGTACGCATTAACACAGGTCTAGCATAAACGTATCATGCCTAAAATCTAAATTTGTTTTGCTTTCTTATGCACTGCTGTATCAGCACACTAGACTTTTTGATGAAAGATGTGTACAAAGGCATGTGAGATTTCACTCTCTGCGAGGCAACACAACAGGTGAGGAAACATTTAATGATGATTTTAGGAATAGCTACAGAGAATCATCAAAGCTGGCCCAATGAATAGAGCTCGACCAAGCTAGGCATATAAGGCCCACGTAACATGCTTACAGGTGGCTCTAATATCATTTTAATGGTAATAAGAAAGCACCATCCATGGGATTGCATAAAATTCCATCTAACGGGCCCTAGCAAAGTAAAGCTAGAGATGAAAATTCGATTGATTTCTTAGCACAAGTGATAAAAAGAATTGTAGCAAATGAGGAGTCAACGAAAATAGATCATAAAGATAAAAAGCTCTAAAAAGCTCCAATTTACACCCGCCACAGTCATTTGTGTAAAGATAAACAACATGTGGGGGATACAAACATCAACAAATGCAAAAGTTAATCTTATGTGTGCTTCTTCCCTCACAACATGGCTGTAGTCAGTTTAGTTATGTAGTTATGTTTAGTTACATAGTGTGATCACCTGAACTCTGCAATGAAAGATGAGCAACTCAGATGAGAAAAGAGTTATGGTATCACACAACATTTTATAGACCCACCCAAACCTAAGACATTGTATATTTTTACAGCTTAAAAAATGGGAAAGTGATATTATGAAGTGTTCTTACTTTGACAGGGCTTTTGGATTATCAGGGAATGGTACATGTTCAGACGGAAGCCTCTATTGTGCCCCCCACTCCTCCAGAAAATACAAACAATTTGTGTGGTGGCTATCAAATGGGACATGCAAGTTTCCCACACACCTGGGAGAGAACAGGGCAGACACGCTTATGCCATTCCGGCCTTGCCTATCCTGCTTAGCATCCCAGACTCTCCATGCGCAATTTTAGGGGCACACACTACTATGTCTGGGCTGCAAACAACATATGTATTTTTTTGTTCTTTTTCTTTTCCCAGGGCAAAAAGCCTATGCTCTGAGGACCATAAATGCGTCACCAATCAGGCCTTTGCTGACATCAATCGTTTATGGTCTGGGAGAAATGGTCACCTTGAGGTGGGGGATTTTCTTTCATTTTTACAGAACTTTCATAAATAACCCTGACAGATTGACTCACTTAGTGAAAGTCTTTTGATGACATAAGATACAGTAGGTGAGAAAAGTACAGAAAGATGAAACATAATGAGGTTACAAATCTAAGGACTGCTAGAAATTAGTCATGGGTGAAATAAAGAGATCCTAGACGCTCTGCGAAAATCTCTCTTTTTCTTCTCTCAAATTTTGAAGAACTATTCTTAAAGTTCAGCTCATAGTCTACTGTAAAGAGTGTCTCTGTAAATCCATGTTCTTGTGCTACTTTACAGCTCCAGCAGCTCCCAGCATGCAAACACGATGAACAGCAAAGCCATATGGGAACATCTAAATGACGGGGGAGATCTTCTACAAATAAGACCCCACAGCACCTCTCAGAGGTTTCTCACTTGCTTGATCAAAAGAAGGATCTGTTTAACCAATTTTGGAACCTGTACAGTGTGCAACAGCATAGCATTGCTCACCTACTAACTGCAAGACAGTCCTCTCACCCATAAACACAATAAAAATAACTTTCCTCTCAAACAAATGTTTTGCTTCTGCCTTTTTCTTTCAAAAACTGGCTGCATCAATAATCATAGGTATTAAAATACCTCCTGATATTTTTCAAAACCTTTCTGTATATGTCGATGTGGATTGAGAGTTCTTTAAACTTTTCCACTTCAAAGAGCAGGGAACTCATGGCTCTATTATCATCATTAAATCTGCAGTTGCTCTTACTTCTTGCTGTCCTTTTCACTCAAGTTTACTGTAGAGAGAGCATTTACATACCTGCCTACTTTAAAACTAGACTCATATCATCATCTTAAAGTGCATGGTTGGGGTATGAGAAATTAAGATGTCTATGTTGTTTGAGTAATTCTGAGGATACTCTAGGACCTTTACTTATTTAAACTTAATGGTGTTGGCTGATTCTGTAATTGTCTTAGAAAGTCCTGAGTGACATTAAAACACTACATTGTCTAATGACTGCATCATAAGCAGAGACAGTTTACCCAGCAGTTGCTAAAATGCTTCTCTTAAAGATGGTGCTAATCCTGCATCTGCTGCTTTTAGCCCACAGCTTCTATAGATGGCTTACAACACATAAGTCAATGTTCCTCATATTGTTTAAACAGAACTAGAAGTTGGTTGAACAACTTCACAAACCAACATCACAATACAGTACAAGGAAGAGTAAATACATAAATAAGGAATCCCAAAGAAATACTAATAAAATCACAGGAATTACATTTCCTGCATTACAATGAAAAGAATGTTATTTCTCTAAAAAATAGAGAGGCTTAGTGAACAAATCAGCTTGTATTAGCGCAAAGAGAGTGCTTTTCTGCCTTAGTTACAACTTTTTTCAGAGAAAAGCGTACTTCAAATATCAGTCATTTCTTAGGTACATACCAATACGTTTAATCAGGATTTGTTTTCTCCAAATCTAATCATTTCTCAGGCCTTACTTTTTTTCTAAAGGAACAGTTCAGGCTAAATAGTCAGAATGAAGAGAGAGAGAAGTATGATGAAGAGACTAAAGAGGACACATCAATGACTGCTCCGGAATTATTTTTCTTATTATTTTTAGAACAACCAGTGGGTTTACCTTTACTGATCTCCATTCAAAACAAATCTCTGTTAATCCTTAATGTTCACTATGTCCGTCAAGCCCAGCTAGCTCATGAGCTTTCACTTTTATTGTCCACCCTGAAAAGACTATATGCAATTATCTACTTCTATACAAATTCTACACTTTCTTTTTATTTCCTGCATTTTTAGTGCCATCAGGGCTTTTTTTTCATGGTTTGCTCATTAGGGATCTAGACCTACATCCAGATTTGCTGCTTTGTGACAATGTCTATTGTTAAAAGCGCTATACAAATAAAACTAAATAAAATTTTAATTGGATTTTTTTGCATTGGGAAACAATTCTGTAAATGAATAACAGACCTATTACCTTTTGATGTTAAAAGCTCATTTCACTTGTTTCATATGCTTGGGATTCTGGGATTGTAGTGATTAAAAGAATGGCATATATTTTGGCCAAGACACTAATCAAAGAACATCCATTTTTACCTCAATTGTACAAATAGGAGAGTCAAATATAATAAATAACAAAACTGTTTGTTATAAATGAATACTGACAGGGTAATGACTGATTAGTAGATAATACCAAATGTGTGCTCAGTTAGAGCAAGTAGAATGTCTAAATTTCAGTATCATTTCGAAAAAATATCACCCATGAATTTTTTTTTAGAAACAGCACTATCCCTCCTAGGCTGTAAAAACCCTAGTTACTGTAATGAACATTGTTCTACTAAATCCACGTTAGTGTTATCTCCCATACTATTCCCACGGGTGTTTTCTCTATAATATATAGCGAAACCTTGAAACTTATAGGTTAATTAAACCAGACAAACTATTAAGTAGCACAATAGCACTAACATTTATTCATACCCAGCCTATTGACCAGCAATGGTTTTAAATCCATAATTATGGCATAAGAAATATGTGTAAAATTTTCCGATAGAACACAACAAAAGTTGAACTATAGATTTCATTAAATCTTCATTTGGCAAACACAACTCAACAAGAAAATAGGAGGAGTTACATTCCAATTTAGTAATAATAAAGATGTAAAAAGTCCAAACTTTGTCAACAAGTTTTTCAGAGTCAAACCTCTAAAAATTTTCAAGCAACATTACTTTACTTAATTCTCTTTAGGGGGATATGGCTTTGTAAAATATCTTATTGTGGCTTTAAGGTCCATAAAAATAATGAATATTGCTTAATGTTTGAGCTCAATATGTCATCTTACTATATAATGATAAAATTATAAGCAAAGGTTTTGCCTAAAACAAGACAATTTTTGCATTTCATATCAGATATGAATTGACTGCAAATCACCTCTAGGAGGTTCTTAGAACAAGAACACCTCGTAGATCAAAATGCAGACAGAATACTGATTGTAATTTGACTATCCAAGTGAAAAAGCATCCTACCCTGCCATGTGCAAACACTTTGATATTTAATGACTTTGACTTTAATATAAGCTTACTATATGTATACTATATATATATATATATATATATATATATATATTCCCATTAATAATCGTGTCTGTAACGTGCGGCTACAGGACAAAATGTTAAAACAGCTTGGTAAATAGAAACATAAGCTATATAAAAAACTATGATTAAAGACAATGTAGCCCATATTTCCCATTAGACCTTTTTGTAAACAATACTAAAAAATAAATATGTATGTATATGTATATACATGTGCACCTGGCCAAAAATACACATATCCAGCTAAACACCCAAACACACCTATACAGTAATGAAAAGCAGCAAGAAATATCGTATTAGCACTCGTTCATTATTCATTTTTCGGGTTTTCCAAATTCTAAATGATTTTGTAGGCCACATAAAAAATGCTAA
>JAOUQW010000019.1:156316-175920 GCA_028565825.1 Olivaichthys viedmensis
TCTTCAACCTGTTTTTGTGTGTGTGTGTGTCAGCGTCCCGTGCCAAGCTGTCCATGCTGAACACCATGTCTAAGATCCGTGGGCAGGTGAAGAGCCCCGGATACCCGCAGGCGGAGGGGCTGCTGGGAGAATGCATGTCCAAATATGGCCGCGACCTCGGAGAGGACACCAACTTCGGTCTGTTCATTGCCGCATTAATGAGGCGTTTGAAAAGCACTTTGGGATGACAGAACGTTATTAGTAATGATTTTTTCAGATGTTCATGTTCTTGTCAGACATCTCTCCGAGACGGTCGTATATAACGAGACAGGACTCAATCACTATGTTGAATGTTCAGACAGACAAAAGTTCCCGAAACAGATTTCAGGGCAAGATTCCTTTGGCGCTTTCAAAATAAAGTGAATTATTCTTTACAGACGTATATTCGCTAGATTTTCCACAGTGTTTGCGTGTTGGCAGTTTCAGTGTAATGGACATGACAGTTGCAAAGTGTCTCACTGCGTGCACGAGCTTAGCATCAGTGAGACAGGACGCACCTCTGGTCATGTGACCTTTCAGGAAGAACGCATACCAATATTCAAAATGAAGATGTACATGTACATATTACAGATATAGATATACAGTGGTGTCCAAAACTCTGAGAGCACATTGGAAATCTGGGATTTTTTTAATTGCCACTGTATTGCACTCTAAAACACTTTGCTGAAACTGCAACAGTCGTATCCAAAGCACGATCAGACACAGACCAAAAGTGAGCCCACCATCAGAAGAGCAATACATAAAGCTTTGTTCACTGAGAGAGAACAGCAACTTCATCAACTTCAGAATGTGCTGAACAAAGAACGAGAGATCAGCAAAAGTCGTGTTAAAAGAAGGCTATCTAGTAGTGGTCTCAAATGACGAGTAACATCTCTAAAGCACTTCTCAGGAAGGGAAACAAGGCCAAACGCTTGGTATGGGCTAAGACATAACATTTCACAGTGGATCACTGGATAAAAGTCCTTTTTACTGATGAATCCAAGTTTGAGATTTATGGCAGTAACAGAAGGGTGTATGTAAGGAGATGAACAGAAGAGAGATTGATACTACAGTGGATCAAAACAACAGTGAAACATGGTGGTGGATTTTCATTGTGCTCTCAGACTTTTGGACCCCACTGTAGTGAGTCAAGCAGCAACACAAGGTTCCTTCTCAATAAGTTTATTGATATTATCAAATCCTTTGCCATCATATTTTAATCATTTTTCTCAGCCTTTGATCGGTGAACTTTTTGTAACTATATTCTGTCATGTAACACAGTGGCTAAATTGCAACTCTACTAAATATTACTATCCCATTAGTACAGAACAGTAGATTATTCATTGACATGGTTTTTGCTATAGGATATTGTTTATTGTTCAGTAACCTCTTTGTGTATTTCTATAAGAGTTCTATATGTTTAAATTATTTGTCTCATTCCGTCCCTTCACAATTTTTTTACAGTCTGAAAGGCAAACACAAATTTTATTGTGATCAGTGTTTAGAAATGTCTGCGTTTGTGCATTATTACACTACTGTTATGCTTATAAGAGGAGCATATAGTCAACAGAAGAGACAATTAAATTGTTAATCGCAATTGTTTGCATGACAATTAATAGCCAAAGTTTCGTAGTTGTGACAGGCCTAGCTTTAAAGTGTCATGTACTGAGAAGCACTGAGCATTCTTTTGTCTAGTCATTTGTGTGTTTTGCCTATAAAGCTGACAGATTGACAGTTTGGGACCCTTTGCTGCAATTAATTATGTTATTTAACTGACTGAAGTCTCTGAAGACTCTTGCTGTTTAATCTTATTCCACTTTGCTTGAGATACTTAAGAATGAAATGTGCGATGTGTGCAGCTTACTTATAACTTTAGTGTATTCTTAATACTTCATACCGGTTGTATTTTGTATAATGTGACATTCTGTGTGTACTTTCTGATTTTCCGTGTGCTTCCAGCACAAATGTGTTCATGCTAAACTGGCTGGCTGGAGCTGGTCACCCTATTTCAAGTACAGACATCCAGGCTTAAGGTCAACCACAGGCTCAATAGGGTCAGGCATTTCAATAAAAGCAATGGCTGCAAAGTGCCTCTGCATTTGGAAGCGAAGGGTGACCCAGACATTGCAAGAAACCCCTGAAATGGTTTGGCAAGAGGAAATGTTAACTGTCATAACTGTTAGTCGCCTCTTGTCCTTCCTCTCTCACCCCCCCCATTCCCACAGTAAACAGCCAATCTTTCCAAGTCATATTTTATATTTCATAATCGGCAGAAGAAAAAAAATCAAGAGATAATATTTTCTAGCGAGAAAATGATGACTGTTTTAAAATAGAATAGAATGCCTTTTTATTGTCACATATACATATACAGTGAAATTCATTCTTCGCATGTCCCAGCATGTTGGTAAGCTGGGGTCAGTGTGCAGGGTCAGCCATAATTGGCAGCTTGGCAGTGCTGAGGCTTGAACCCACGACCTTCTGATCAGTGGCCCAGTGTCCTAACCACTGAGCCACCACTGCTCAATGTAATTGCCCTCCCTGAAATTGCCACGCCACATGACCTGAGAATGTGGCATGACACACTTAGTCTCATTTGTCATTTGCTGACCTTTTTGGGGTCAGTTTAAGTGTCTGCAGGATTTGTGTCTTATTTTGTAGTGTGCATATTGACAATGTGTGTTCAGGAAAAAAAATGTTTTTTTTTTTTTTTTGGCTAAAATGTGTTTTGACTGTGGTAATGCTGATTTGCTGTGCCTGCCGGTTTAATGTATCAGAGCTGCTATGAGCAGCAGGTCACTTGTTATCCACTGAAATTTCTTTTCATATTTTCATGGCTTTTCTTTCATCTCCCATCTGAAGTGGGTTCCAATTTTGTACCCGTGACTCTTGCAAATGCATTTCCTGTGAGCTTGGCTTTGCCAGAAATCTGTCATAGAAAAAAACGACTGTAATACCAGCAAATTATGGAGAATTCGCTTCTCCTAATGAACCTCTAAGTGTGATGCTGTGGCAAAGAGCTAACACAGGCTTGGAATTCAAATCGAGTGTTGGTTCATGCCATACTCATTTCCAATTTCAGTTAATTTATGCCCTGATCTGAATGCTATTTGACCAATCTGTCACTTTCCACCTCCCCTTATGTTTCATTCCCACGTCCCATCTGCACCTCGTCTTTTCATTTCCAGGCTTTCTGCAAGCTTTTTACATTTACATCTAGTCATTTAGCAGATACTCTTATCCACAGCGACTTACAAAACAGCTTTTCCAACTGAATCTCTACAAGACATGCTGAAGTCAGTGAAGACTTAAACCACACGCAAGCAATTTAAATTAACGATATTACCTGATGAGTTTGTGGCAGTCAAGTTGGGTCGTTTCAACTTTTGCATGGACAGTTTTGAAACAGTCACCCATGTGTTTGGTTTGGTACAGCCCAAGTGAAAGGAAGATCACCTGATTAGTGTTGCCCTTTCTGCTAAGAAAGGCTACTGCCAGTGAAGCTTTGCCCTGTAGCGTTTCCCATTCCCTCTGAGGCTGTGTGCGTGTCTGCTGATGGGCCTGTTGCTCTGGTTGACTAAAAAGATTAGACAAGGCCTGTCCTCAGCCACTGCTCCATTCTGCCATTCTCCCAGCTCTAAACATTTATGTTCGTTCTTTACACTGGCAAAGGGGAACGATTGGACGGCAGACGTTCTATAGCTAGAAATGACAACAACCTAGGAGTGCACAAAAAATCGTATTGAATCGCTATCTTTGTAATTCGATTCAATCCTGCAGCATTTTCACTCGGGCAACCGTTGCATGAAACGGAGCGCCACGATTTCGCCTTATTTTCTGTGGCTGATGACTATAGAAGTTGTACCAAATGAGCTCACACACGCACCTCAAGCGCGATGAGTCTACAGAAGGATAAGGGGAGAAACGACGTCGGAAAGCTAAGCTGTGAGGGAAATTTTAAAAACGACTCAAACACAGGAACAACTTCGTCTGAATGTACTGAATATTAAATTTCTAATTGCTAAACAAACAACGATTAATTGTATAAAAGAATGAATGGGGCGAGTGAGTCATGGCTGCATGCGCCGTCTCGCTCAGAATTTGCCAGTGACATGTTACACGTATAGCGCGTTCATCAAGATTTTCACCCACAAGTGTATTATTAGTTGCTATCGGCAGAAGAACAGAAACATTGCCATGACTAAATATTTAACCAGCTGTTAATATTGCTGGTTTCTTTTTAACTTTGGGAGGGACACACTGCCCTCATGACACCCTCACATGATTAAAGTTTTATACTAAATAGCAGTTATTTTTGCTATTGCAGTACATATGTGACAGTAAAACCAGTCATTTAAAATGCAGACAGGCTTTCGTTCACAAACATCTGCTAGGAAAATGGAGCTACCACGCTCTGCTACAGTAATGGAGCTGGTGCCGTGTAAGAATGTGATAAATTAGACACATTGCTCTTTACAAAATTGGAGTGTCAAACAATCGTGAGTGAGAATCGTGATCTCAATTCTAAGCCCAAAAAAAATCACGATTTCCATTTCGTCAAGAACCTTGCATACCAACCACAACCCTCCTTTTTGTGTATTATATACGGTCCTGCCCGAAAGACTGTGCGATTTAAATTTTGTTGATTTTTTTATCGCATTATCAGCCCTTGTGCTATTAACATCATACGCAACTGCAATAGGTAAACAAGCCTTTTTTAAACAAGCCTACCAATTCACTACATGTTTTTAAGGTGTGTTGTTGAGCCCCTGACCATATGATTCATATGACAAGTGTTCTTGACGAGTGTTCCTCCATCTGCCTCTATGACCCCATTTATACCTGGTCATGCGTCTTGAGTATCAGGGTTATATCTGGCTGATCCGATTTTGATGCAGCAATCTTATTACTAAAAACGAGGAACACAGGAAGTTGGTGTTCGAATGTAATGAGCTGATTTGCATATTAACTCGTAACACAGCAATCAGATTTGACTTCAAGTGTAAATACACAATCAGCTCCAGAATTATTGGCACCCTTGGCAAAGATGGGTTAAAAAAAACGTTATGAAAAAAATGTCGTTTGTGGTTAATTAGTTTAATCTCACACTGAACATATGAGAGAAATCTAAGCTTTAATTGAAGTACATTTATTCTAAGAAAATAAAAATAAAAAACCTATCCAAAAATGTATATTTTTAACAATAACCACAATTGTTGGCACCCCTGCATTTAGTACAACCTTCATTTGCCAACATAAGAGCACTGAGTCTTCTCGTATAATGCAGAGAATACAGAGCAAGGAATCTGAGACCACTCTTCAACACAGAATCCAGAGATTTCACACAACAAAATCAGTCATCGCGACGAGTTCTTGCAACTCCGCTGCCATGACAGGATGCTTCTGCAGGGATTAGGAGCCTTTTCCTTCTCACTGAACTGATGACAACATCAGCGTGGAGCTCTTGGAATGTTGAGCACCTTTGTATGAGGTTGAAGTGTGACCGGCAAACCCCTCCATTACCTCTGTTTGTGTTCTGGTTAAAGCAGACATACTTTATGAAAGACTGCCGTTCTTTGTAATTAACAGGCGTCAGGACCGTCATGATAACAGCTAAACTAAGAAGGATGCAAACATCAGTCAGACTGACAGACGGCTTCTCATAAAACGGAGATCTGTAGGTCTATCCATACAGAGTGAAAACAACACTGCAGCTGTTTTGTGGGCGAAAAAAAAAAAATCTAATCCAATGTGGTGGGATTAAATTGGCACTTCAGTGCTCGTATGTGCAAGGAAAGAGGACCCCCTGCTTGCCTCCTGCAAACACAGAAGTTAGGAGTGCAGTATTCTTATCTAATCTGTTCTGAGATGGGGATTTTTTGCTGAGCAAGAGTTATGAGCAGCCCAAAAACCCAATGTAAGAAACCTAACCAACCTTATTTAATTATGTAGTTTATTCAGGTTTGGCTCCTTATAATGTTATGTCATGTTATTTAATAATCAAAGAAAGCACATTGAGAGAGCTCAAGCAAACCCTGATCCTGATTTTTTTAAAAATCTGTTTGCACATACACACACCCCACACACACACACGCGCACACACACACACGCACACACACTTCATATATATGTAGAGATACTTGCTGTATATATATTTACACACACACACACACTTCATATATATGTAGATACTTACTGTATATATATTTACACACACACACATACACACACACACACACACACACACACACACAGTACTCGCAACAACCTTGAATGATGTCTGTGAAGGTTTTTAGTCATCCATGGCTGAGTTTCCCAAAAGCATCGCAGCACAAAGGTCATCATTAAATGATAGAACAAGCATCACATTGAACACTTTTCTCCACCAGTTAAGATGAAGTGAACTTTACAATGCTGGCTTTTAAATTCTTCATATTCTTTATGACTATTTAAAAGCTCACTGAAGTATGCAACATTGGATTTATTCAGGGATTTTACTAACCAAATTATATTGACCAGCCCGAGATCACTATTTTTCAGTACAATATGATTAAAAATTAGCCGTTTTAGGTAGGAAAAAAACCCCAAATCTGGCAACACTGGTTGTTTTTCCATCTAAGAAATTCAATGTTCACATATCTCCAACTAGAGGTGTGATACATTGGTATAACGTGATACAATAATAAGGAAATCTGAAAGTGTCATACCTTTCTGTACCAGTAACGAGATGAGGATGTTATTAAAAATACTCCTTTTCCCTTTAAAAAAAACATCAGTATTTAAAAGTACCCCTGAACATATCATTTTAACATTTTAAACCATTAAAACAATCCGAGTTTGTTTTTGTTTTTTAAAAAAAAATGCTTTTTGTCTTCTTTTTATAATGGCCAAGAAACTAAGAACATCTCCACATCTTTACCCTTATTAAAAATTCCAGAATCTATGAATATACATGAATGTGCAATTTGGAAACACCCCATGTTCATGTTCTCCCAAATAGCCTCAAATAGCCTAATATCACTAATCGCCTTTCAATCCAAGTAAACCGAGCGCTGCTGATGAACTAGTGTTTGCAACAGGTGGACATGAGTGGGATTTCAGTTACAGCGTCTTGCTTTGCATCTTCATATTCTCAGCGATTTTTTTAACAGTAGGCAACCCTGCCAAAATGTGCCATAGCAATCAAAACGTTATTTATCACTAACATTAGCTAAGTTAGTTAGCTAGCTTAGCACCGGGGTCCTCGGAGGGTCCAACACAGAGAGAGACCCTTTCGTTCTTACCCCATAATAATGGTGCGACTGAGTAATAAGTGTGTCTTGGTGTTTGTTCTGCAGGGCGAACCCGGTGCTCAACCTGAACATTGACACTTCCACGGACCTGGGCTTTGATGAGGAGGCGTCTAGTGCAGACAGGGAGAGGTAACTACCGCCACACACCATGCTCCCTATTATTTCATATTCAATTAACCCTTTAAGCCAGACGTTATTATAGCCTTAAAGCTTATGTGTAATTTCATCACAGAACCAGCGAGTCTTAGTTGTCAGTCAGAAAACACTTTCCCCACCCCCCTACCATAGCCGATAAAAAACGCCTGCCGTTTTTACACTTCTGAATAAGACCCTTTGGGTCAGGAAGCACACACGGGTTAAGATGCAAGTGCAGGTCTCGTAAACGCAGGGCAGACAAAGCAGAAGGGATAGGCAAAAATCAGAGTCGAGGTACAGGCAATGGTCAGGCGATGAGCAAACAGGATCAAATGGGGCTGATGCAGATCCGGAAACGGGAAACAGAAACGAGTCGGAAAAATCACAGCGCCATCACAAGCAGGAAACGCTCAGAAATGTCACTCGTAAACTAGGCGCAAGACTTGGCAATGTCTTTCACAACTGTCCAGGTGTGTATATATATATAGGGCTGAGTGTAATGGGTAACAGGTGAGCATGATCAGGAGCTGAGTGACTGGGAACGAGGAAGTTAGTGTACATCACTAACAAAGATTGCAGACAAAAGCTGATCTATATTATAAACGTCGGTGCGAGCAACGCACCAGGCAGGAGGACAGACTGTCCTTTTTTTTCCCCCTTCCAAATTTACAAAAAAACTTGTTGACCTTCTTTTTTTGTTGTTGGAGGAAGGCAATTTTTTTTTTATGTCGTTAAAAGCCTATAATAAACCGATTGGTATACAGACTTCTGTCAAACATGCTTACCCGAACAAAGTAAACCGATTGTGAACACTTGGTACAGAATCCACGCGCTGAAAAACATTAAAGAATAAGAATGCGAGAACTATTACCATAGGACACTCTATAACTACTACCTTAATGAGGATTTTAGCGAAAATTGTGTCTTGCACCTTTAGGGTATTCACACCCATCGTTAGATTAGCTTCTTTATTGTCCTGCGAGTGAAGATTTGTTTTCACAATCTGCACAAATCAACTGCCTACACTCTTTTACATATAAACAGCACTGTAGTGTTGTGTAAAAGAGCCAATAGTCACGCTTGAGTAAAAGTAAAAGGTACCTTACAGGGAAGGGACTTCAGTAAAGGTTTAGTAGACGTTTTAAAACATCAGATATTATTTTTTATGTGAAGTATTAAAAATACTTGGGGAATTAAAAACAGAGAATAAAGATCTTTGCATGCTGTTTTTGCATGCTTTTTACAAACCGTGAACAAAAAAGCCGTTTTAGTGATTCAACAGCCGAAAGATAACGATTTTTTCCGAAATGAGAATGGGCGGCATGAAAGAGTAAACATTGCAGTAAGTAACGAAGATGTCTGGGATAAATTTATTGGAATAATAGTAGCCATTTTATTTTTGTTGTTGACAAAACATACAGACAATAGGCTAATCCTGTAAATGTGAATTTAATCTACAATTGCACTGAAGCCAACGAAACACAAAAGCACAACAGTTTTATCACTTATTTATGCAAATGAACTCTCATGACACTTACATGAAACTTTTGCACAGTACTGTGCTTAAGTACATTAACGAAGTAGGTCTATTCCTACCTCGTTACTATACACCACTGCATAAAAACATACAAACGTATGTAGAGTATGTTCTTCATATCCTGTGTTTGTATTAAAAACATATGGAAGCTGTTCTTCCTGCAAAACTCTCTGTCTCTCCATCTGGCTTCAGCTCTTCCACAGCTCCCAGCATTGCACATTATATCCATTTTCATAACCTCATCCCAAACGGAGCCTTTCCACAGCGCCCCTTTTACAGGCAGCCGAGCTCTGCTAATAAAGCGCGTCACTAATATGTTACCATATATCCTTTTATTTTATTCATAAAGTCTGTTATTTTGTGAGATTCTGATTCTGTGTGTGTGTGTTCTGTTTGTAGCCTCAATTCTCTGGACTACAACATGGACATGAACATGATTGACAGGGACACGATGCCAATGATGGTAAAGAAACATTTGACTAAGACATACAGCACCTATAGCCTATGTATAATGTGTAAGGGGACCGTAGACAGTGCTGTGCTGTAAAAGATAGTAATAAAGAAATAGATAGATGTGTAACGCTGAATTTCGGATAGTATAATTAAAAATGCTTACTTTACATGTCGCTATCCTTTCCTGTCAAAAGGAAAGCAACTAGGAATTTTGTTGCAGAATCATAAAAACCAGCTCACACTTCATGCCATAGGCCTACTTGTGACGCTTTAGCTCTCATATGAGTAGTTGGTATCGACAAAATACATGCATACACTATAATATATTACAATCGTAATATACAGTAGCTATGGTTCCGGTCACTAACACTGTATTATTACTATAATCATTATTATTGAGCTCAATAGCATAATTGCTCGTGCCACAATGCCTCTATTAGCCCACTTTACTTGAATTTTTTATGTGCAAGATGACAGAAAACTGCAGCTATATATGAACGGCAAGCCTCAAGTTCTTTAGCCATAAGGCAAAAATGTGACGGGGACCGGGACCAATTTGTTTTCCCAAGACTCAGAATACGGTTCGTTTGTGAGTGGTTATAAATGTGTGCTAGAATGATCTATTCATGGATACGTGTATTTTTGCCTTGCCAGATCATTGAGGAAGAAGAGGAGAATGGCGACGAGCCTTCGTACATCGAGCCCCTGGGCGCGGCATTGGCTCATAGAGGGAAGAAGAAAGTCTCACAGAGTCCTAGCCTCACCATCGCGAATCCGTCTCTCAACACCACAGACCTGTAACACGCCATCACTCAGCGCCATCCTCCACTCCGAGCCCATCCAGCCCATAAAACTATACGGCTTTTTCCAGAAGGATCCGAGATATTATTGAAATCCACACAGTCAATTCACAATTTACATTTAGTTGGCGCAGGTCTTGCATATTAACGTGTTGGTTTTTGAGATCAAAGACGAAAATGTAATTCTCTCTCTGGCTTTTTCTGAAAGCAATTTTCAGCAAGTGTCATAACCATAAAAAGGATCGATTAATGTTAATGCCATGTAATTTCTTTTTAATGGAACCACCCAACTGGGGACACGCTCTCATTTTGACATGGACACTTCTTCACATTTGATTAAATTTTTATTTAAAAAAAATGGCTTCTGCTGGGTTCAAGCTGGAACATTATGAAATATTGTGATAATCGTACAACCCAATCACGGTGTTCAGTGCTGACAACTTCACATTTCCACATAGGACATTAAACGCCACAAAACACAGCAGCAGAAGTGCAAATGTTAAATATTTGGTTGGAAAAAATTTGAGAATTTATTATTATTATTTTTAAACAGAGGAGCGCTCTTAGCCTCCTGTATTTTATCCTGTGTTTTCTCTAATGTTAAATGTTTTTTAAATCTTCTCTCAAAAAATCTGCAGTGCTTTTTGGAGAATCCAGTCCATTTTACGTGTAGGGGAGAAAAGAGAGAATTTTTTTTTTCTTTACAGACGCACTGTAAATCACTTTATTATGTTTTCTACAATTATTGTTTTACTCATCTTCATCTTTTTATGTATATTTTGATTTTTTTTTTCTTATTAAAATTTCTGATGGTACCGTTCCACTGTGGAGTCATTGTAACTGAATGTGAGAACACCCATCCCGTTTAGAAATAGATATACAGTCAGCTCCAGAATTATTGGCACCCTTGGTAAAGATGGGTAAAAAAGGTTATGAAAAAAAAATGGCTTTGGGGTTAATTAGGTTTAATCTCACACTGAAAATATGAGAGAAATATAATCTTTAAATGAAGTAAATGTATTCTAAGAAATTTTTTTAAAAATCACAATTATTGGCACCCCTGCATTTAGTACTTTGTGCAACCTCACTTTGCCAACATAACAGCACTGAGTCCTCTCCTATAATGCTTGATGAGATTGGAGAATACAGAGCGAGGAATCTGAGACCACTCCTCAATCCAGAACCTCTCCAGATCCTCTAGGGTACTAGGTCCTCTCTTGTGGACTCTCCTCTTCAGCTCAGCCCACAGATTTTCAATGGGGTTTTGGTCAGGGGACAAAAATGGCCATGTCAAAAGCTTGATTCTGTGGTCATTGAACCATTTTTTGTGTGGATTTGGACGCATGTTTTGGATCGTTGTCCTGCTGGAAGATCCAACCACGACCCAGTTGTAGCTTCTTGGCAGAGGCAGACCAGACGGATTTTCATTTAAAATCTCCTGGTACTTCATGGAGTCCATGATGCCTCATGTAGCCTAACAAGGTTCTCATGGGCTTTGGAGGAAAAACAGCCCCACAACATCACAGATCCTCCACCGTACTCAACAGTGGGGATTAGGTTCTTTTCTGTATAACCATCCTTCTTTTTACACCAAACCCACCTTGAGTGTTTGTTGTCAAAAAGCTGTATTTATGTCTGATCTGAGCATAGAACGCGGTTCTAGTCAAAGTTCCAGTAGCATCTAGCAAACTCCAGGCGCTTACGTTTGTGATTAGATGAAAAGAAAGGCTTTTATCTGGCAAGCCTTCCAAATAGGTGGTATCTAATTGTAGATTTGGAGACTTCAACCAGGATCCTTGGAGATATTTTTGCCTCTCTAACTGTCCTCCTCACTGTGCGTGGGGAAAAATACACTCGCGTGCTCTTCCAGGCTGGTTCATAAAAGCTCCGGTTGTTTTAAACTTCTTAATTATTGCCCTAACAGTGGATTTGGGCATTTTCAGGCGTGTAGCTATTTTCTCATAGCCATTGCCTGATTTATGAAGGTCAACACACTTTTGTCTTATTTAATTTGTGTATTCTCTAATCTTCCCCATGTTGATGAATGACTAAAGGAATTTGGCCTCTGTGTCACCTCATATTTATATCCCGGTGAAACAGGAAGTCATGGATGACCGCTTAAGAGTTCCTAAACACTCAGGTGAAAGTCCAATATAAATGGGAACATGCTTCAGTTACATTTTGCTCATAAGAATTTCTAGGGGAGCCAATAATTGTGACATGTGGTTTTGTTAAAAAATATATTTTTGGATAAGGGCTTTTTATTTTCTTAGAATAAATTTACTTCAATTAAAGGTTAGATTTCTCTCATATTTTTAGTGTGAGATTAAGCTAATTAACTACAAAGAAATTTTTTCTTTAACCTTTTTTTTTATCCCTCTTTACCAAGAGTGCTAATAATTCTGGAGCTGACTGTAACTTGTATATTGAAGATATAAGGGAGTCTTAAGGGAGTACTAATGTAGCTAACAATAAATAAATGCTAGTGAGAACCTGATGGTCCTCTGTGCCTCATGCTAAACAATCTCCGTTTTCATTCATTATTAATAATGTTAGCACTTTCTTGACCAAAGCATGTGTTATGGAGCATTTTGCATTTACAAACCTTCATGCAGGAATGTGAGATCTTTCTTAACCACAGGGAAGAGTGGGATAATTGGCGGCTGCATGCTTTGGCTGTTCAGGATGTTGCGGTATTTGGCCATGTTGCGCGAGGGGTCAAAAATGTCCTGCAGGTCTCGAAAGAGCTTTTCGTACTTGCTGGGGAGCTTCTCCCATGTGCTTCGTAGCCGGGCCACTGGGGCAAGGTTCAACCCACTAAAGACAGGTGGAAACCCATACATCCATACAGACATACACACACAAAAATGCTTTGTTTTATTTTAAAAACATCAGTAGAATGCTCACCCAGTTACCCAATAATACAGCAAAACAATTCAACAATTTGCCATATTTTTCCAATTTTTAAACAGGCTTGATATTTTAAGTCTGCCATCTGATGATTTTAATTCACTAAATACCATTTTAATCTAAAATCCTGGACATTTATGCTACCAAACCAATACTATGTCACATGACTAGAAGGCCATGAACAGAAAGAAAGATATCTGTTGCTCAGAGCTAGACTCTCTAACTTCCTGCTCCTGGCCACGAGACCCAGCCTGCTTCTAAATACACACTATAAACAAACAGCAATCAAAATGATGCCACCATGTTTGTGAAGCCACTCATGACAATAGTAACACATATATTGATTGAGCCTGGCAAAAGGCAACAAGAAAACCAATAGAGCTCCTGCATCCAATCAATAATGAGAGATGAAATCATTATGGTTTTGAAGTGTTTGGAACTGAGATAGAGACAAAGAAAGAGAGTTAGAGAGAGAAAGAGAGAAAATAAAATAAAAATATTTATAAAATAAAACCTATGTAATCCCACATTACTAGTACAATAAATAATGAAAGAAAAAGTGGTGCAGAATTGTGTTCATTTGGGTTTAAATATCTATTATGGTCTTATGATAAATGTCTTCAAGTTTTATGAGCAGTTCACACAGGCTGTTGAGTGATTGAGAATGCTAGCGCATAAACAGTTAAAATGGCTGACCCAGGCTTTGATGCAAAAGGGAACTGATCTTGCACACATTGGTTGCGCAATCATTATGCAGTAACAGACACCACACATGTGGACAAACATTATTGATTCGGTTACTGGCAAGATTTAAATCTCAAAACTGTAACGTTAGTATGTTCAGCTCAACTCAAAAGACAAACAGCTGCTGTTTTGATGGGTCACACAGCTGCCATATCTTTATGTGATGGTCAGACAAGGAGCCATATTCACAAAGCGAGTTATAAGACCTAATAGGGTCAGTGGGACCTTATTATCGGCCAATCTTATCAGCCAAATGATATAATTGTTAGAGCCTAGTCCTAACATAACTGGAAAAAAAAAGAAAAGAAAAAAAAGGAAAAAAAACCCACCACCACCCTTCTGATTTAAGCAATGTAGTATGATAGTCAATATTGTTGCAGGGCTCAAAAACAAAGAAACAATCGTTCACACCAGTGACCGCAACAACAAAATGACAATTTACCCACCTTATGATGGCAAACATGGAATTGAAGTTCTTGCACTCGCGGCAGTGGAGTGCGATCTTGATGAAGTGCTTGATGTTCTTCATGCGCTTTAGCGCATTGGCCTCACGCAGGATCTCGGTGGCCACCCAGAAGGTCTCCTCGTTGATGAGCTCCTCAAACTGCTTCAGGTGGCCGCTGCCAGAGCTCAGCTTGAAGAGATTGTCCACATACTCGGTGGACTCAATGTTCCGGAAGATGCCAAAGTCACGCATGGAGAGCTGGGCAGCCACTTCCACAGTGCTGAGCTGTAGGAGATTGATTTGACTCTCCCTCAGCAGCTCCTGAGCATCCTCATCCGAACAGAGAGTCTCTGTTTCCATGTTGTTCTTCAGGTAGTACCTGACCAAAGGAAGAAACGCCAAATTGTGACATTTTCTTAAAGTTACTGTCTCAATAACAATGAATGAAAGCTGGTGGAGACCAGTTAGTATTATCTCATTTGGACATGCTAGTAGTCCGCCTTTGGATTATATTCATTGTTTGCCATTTTTACATTGTTGGGTGAATACCGTCAGGTTCGGAAATAACTGGGGTCTAAACAAAGAAGGGGTCAAGAGTCCAATATAAGCAGTAAGACGATATAATGATATAGTGAACGAAATGATGGAAGGATATATCTTCTGAAGCAAACAGGGAGGCATTTCTGTAGCCATCTACAGAAAATGGGGGTATCTGATCTTCGCAACACAGTTTAAGATGTAGCACAGTCCTATTAAGAAGTATATGTTTATAATGGATTTTGCCTGTGCTGCATTTCAGCCAGTTTTAATTGTATTGTTGGGCTTGTCGTAACAGATAATCTTATGTATACAGGTATACAGCAATAAAAAAGCCAGAAACACAAAGAGACAAATTTCTTGGGGGTGTAACAGCAATACATTTTGCCAGAAGGAGAAAAAAAGAAAGCAGTTTATTGATACACTTTCATTGGAGAGCATCCAAGAGGGCTGTACTGGAGTGCTGTAGCTAATAGACTTGTAACACAAGTTTATCCAATGCTTCGTTTGCAAAAAGTCAACAAGCAGCTCTTTGCTGAACTGATGGCCTTCAAATGGTGGCAAAATAGAAAAGCGCATCTGCAAGACATGAAAAACTACATTGACTTGAATTATGGAAATTCAGGGTTCCTGCACATTTTCCAGTTTAAAATTCCATACATTTTCTTTTCTGTAGATTTATCGATTCATCTTATAATCACCTACCCCACTGTAAATGGCAGATATGCCTAATTAAGGTACCAATTAATGTAGGTAAGTGTCCAACTAGTGTATATGTAATGTTCTAAACTGTGAAACTAACCACTGCCAGTATCCTTGATCAGTATACTAGTGCATTGCCATTCATCATCAAGAATCTGCCATGAAATAGTAGACTATTCTTTTTGACATTGTGGTTCCTCCATGGTCATGGACTTTTTCCACCTTTATTGTCCAGTGCTAATGCATTCTGTATTGATTAGATCTACAATTGCCCCTTTGTTGTTTATCCCCGTTTTCCTCACCTATTGCAGAGCTCTTCGGAGAGGGGTCCCTCCTTGAATTGCCCCTCGTAAGAATTTTTTCATTTTATTTCCAAATGTTGTGAGGAGAGTTTTTTTCTTGCCTTCATGGAGAGTCTAAGGCTGTTGATTGATAAGGGCCTGTAAATCCCACTGAGACATGCTTGTGACTTTCAGCTTTAGAAATAAACTTGACTACACTTGTCATGACTCATGGCTGAGAGGAAAGGAAATATGACTCTAAGAATATTGCTCTATTTCCATGCAATATTTCAACTAGCAAACCTCAGTTACTGAACAGAGCATCAGAAAGGATTCTGGGAGAGGGATAGCAGACACATAGTCTACAGGGAAGTACCAAATCAATGAAATATTCATCTTAACCTTAATTTGGAGCCAGACTGCTGGGGAGCGGAGAGAAGTGGGGGCGCTCATTTCTGACAAGAGGTGGGAGACTAGGAAGAAAGGGGCGGATGAGGATCCATAGGATGTACATAAAGTAAGATAAGGAGAGAAAAGGGAGGACTGTCTACTAAAAAGTGAAGCACTTACACTGACCCGCACCATATAAAAGATACAGAAGCGCTTCATATCCAAAAATGAAATGGAGGAAAACAGGTTCATTCAGTCTATGGAACTTAAATAAGAGCTTAGCTAGGCATCAGGTTAGGTTCAGATCTCACCTGCCATTGAGCTGGATGCGATCGGCCAGTTTGGATAACTGGTCTGGTAGACGACGCTGTTTAATGACACCTTCTGGACTGACGGACACCTCACACAGCGAATAGGTCTCAGGAGCAGCGATGAGGCCAAACTCGTTGACTACATGCAAGACCACGTCTTTGGCCGTTGTGTCTTTGCTGATGATGATGTAGCAGCTCTGTTGGTCTGCTCTGAAAACACGTATCACCTGATCTGGAACATCTGTTCAATGAAGAAAAGAGAATTGCAAACAAAAACTGCAAAGAAGCATACAGAAGGCAGGAGCTGATATAAAAGCTAAAACGAGCCTTCTTTGATCACGTACCATCACCACTTAAAAATGGTTTATTAAAGTTAACTGAGGGCTCAGTACAAGTGGTCAGCGCAACCAGAAACAATACGAAGGATGAAAATGAGCTGCTAATATGTCGCTTCCTAATGTCTCCATCAAACAACATGTAATTGTGCCACACACTTGCTTCATTTACCAGAGTAATGGGCTAAGACTCTTGGCTAGGGCAAGTGTTCCCATGACTTTTGAGAACGTTGTTAGAGCTGGATTTTCTCTGAAACAATACTAAAGGATCTGGAGGCAGATGGGCTTTGATTAAGGACGCTGGGGGAAGTCCTGTTCTAAAGTTTAGAGATGTTAAATGAAGAGAAATTGTATGTTATGTGTTAGCTGGTCTTCATGCTATGCTCTTCAGCAAAATACCCTTGATTAGATCTACTGCTGATGAGTATGAGCTGGTATTTGCTGATATGTAATCAGACATGAATATTAAGACAATGATATCTGGAGAACACCTGAATTTATGGGCTTTGTGATTGAAAATGAAATAAGAAAATCACAGACACAATAATTGCTAAAGATATACTATTAATCAGGCAAGATCATAAAATGCAATGAAAATAGTGAACTTCTATTAAACATAGCTGTAGATACAATTTACCGAACAGAGTCATCAAAGCACACACAAACCAAAACTGAAAAGACTTTCAACATGCCTGAACAAATAAACACAAGCCAAAGACAAAGAAAAGAAGTTAGCAAAAGGACGTATACTCACAGTAAAGTCCAGTCGCTAGAAGAGCAGGAAAAGAGGGCAGGAGAAGAAGTGAAAGGAAAAAGGTTGATAATGGAACAGAATAGTGTAGCAGGCCTGGCCTCATGACGTTGTTAAAGCACAACTCTCTCTCAGCCTTGAAGACTTGTCACAGCTCAACTAAACACCCGTTTACAATTTATTAAGTGTACTAAGTTTATTAAGTAGAGCTGTGTCAATACTACAGTTAACTGTTGAATCATTATTTCACTTTTTTATGATTTTGCATCAATGCTTTAAACTTTTACATCGATTTTTTAATTTATCTGTGTATTCAATAAACATACTAGACACACTAAGTCAACAGTACTTAATCGAAAATCTACAAACTAATCTTACCTAACAAATATTAATAACATTAACTTGGGTCAAGTTAAAGGGATAGTAAACAGTACTAAACAGTAAAGTCATCTAGCCAGCATCTAAACCTCTAAATTTATTTCAAGTTAAGTTGCCCTCACCAAGATGGTAGCGGCATTGACGTGTCTGGCTTAGCCCAATGAGTCAGCAACCTTTTCATATCTATGAGGAGAAACTCATAAATCCAAAACGGATCGACAAGATGACGTTTCAAACACGGGTTTAATATCACAGTTAAAATCTGACAAAAATGGTGTACGCAAGTTGTGGTCTTTGGCTCCAATAACATAGAAAGCATATTTTTTCATGTTGCTCCGGCTATTGCGCATGCGCATTTCTTCATAACAAGCGGGGCAAAGGCTTGACGACACCAATGGTATTTACGGCAGTTTCTATGGTAACGGTGATCGTCAGACCAGAGAGTAGGCCGAATACCATATGGCTTCCTGCTACTTACATACGTGCACTACATAGGGCAAAACATAATGGCTTCTACACGCCATTTAGGATTCGCCCTGCGGATTGGCTCAGTAGCTAGCGCCCCTGAAGTTTAAGTAATATGGCTTTTCCTGTTTATTTACATTATAGTTCACAAATATTCATCTCGATCGGGGTCTAAGCTGAAGCGAAATGTGTCATTAGTAATTAGATGTATTAGTAATGTGTTAGCCAGAGTGCTGCCTTTAAATAGACTATATATGGAATAGGGAGATTATGTGCATCAATAGCCTGATCTGTTTTCACAAATACATGCATGTAAGTAATCCACAATAAAGCGCATCTCCTCTGTATTATCTTCATCATATCGAGTCGACAGGTTAGTTATGAAGTTTGGCTGCTGGAGAGAAAACCAAAGGTATTGTGTCTGTTATGAGGACTTTCGTAACATTAGTCAAAAACCAGTCAGGACTGTCACAGAGACGGCGGTGCCCTAAATCCGTGCATCTGTACAGCCGCCATGTTGAGCATTACACGCTATCTGATTCATATTTCAACCAGTGGACCGTCTCAACTATTATACTGTCTCTGGCAATTAGGGTTGCCACCCGTTCCTTATAATACGGAATCGTTCTGTAATTAAGAGCAAAATGTTGCGTTCCTTATTAAATCAATACAGAACGCCCTTTGTTCCGTATTTCCTTACTTGAATTATAAATGAGAATTATTAAATCAATGTATTTTTCATTAGTAGCAATGTTTGTTAGGAAAAGACTCTCTCTCCCTCCGAGTCTGTGTGTTCGTGTGTACGTGTTGCCTAGTTACGCAGATGCTGTACTCAACCAGTGTGACGAGTCAGCAAGAAAACTGAATGAACTCTGTTTATTATAATAGGGATGCATATGCTTTGGTCGTGTTTTAGGTTAAACCATCTCGCGACTCGCCTGTATGAAGTAAGATAGTTTCCTATATGATTATTGAATACAGTTATAATGATAAATCCATTTCATCCATGCAATAGCAGGTTTTTCCTCCACAGAGGATTTAAGCGGCCGCCTTTCACACACTATCCACTCAGGATGATGTCGGTAAAACACAGTGCACTCTGACGTACAGACTGCTGTTCCCT
>JAOUQW010000019.1:176020-186845 GCA_028565825.1 Olivaichthys viedmensis
ACAACTCATCCAGTTTCGGCAAAGCGTTTTAGAGTGCCATAAAGTGGCAATGAAAAAAAATCCTGACATGTTAAGGCAGACCAAAAGTGAGCACACCATCAGAAGACATGAGCTTTACATTATAAAATTGCTTTTCTCCCACGACATCAGTGCTTATCTTGAACAAGCTTGAACACAATCTTAGTTATCATAGACTCCTATAATGAGTAATGAACCTTAATGGAAATTTCCCCTTATTGGACAAATCTGATGTCGTGGGAGAAAAGCAATTTTATAATGTAAAGCTCATCCCCCAAGTGGTGCTAAAGCACCATTTCACGAGGCAGGTTTATACCCCAGCTCTGTTATGTACTGTTTTTGTGGCCCTCAAGAAAAATTCTTATTGGGAGAAAAGCATGGCAACTCCTTTGCAGTCAAGCAAACATGTAGAAACACAACAAACCATCCAACTGCTACCTCCTCCAGGGCCCCTGCCTGGATGTTTCAGTAATTTTAGTCTCCTATATTCAGCCTGAAAAAATTTAACTTATTTAAATGAGTTGTGTATGGACATAATTTCATTTTATGTTCAGGATCATTTCACATAGACAATAGAAACAACAAAGGCCAAATAACTTGTGTATGAAGGACTTTTAGTTACGAATAAGCTGGAAGCTCCAGTGGGGCTCTTCTCGACGCCTCCTCTCTCGCTCTGGCTTGCATCTCAAATGACAAACAATAGCTAGCTAGTGATCAAGGAAGCATGTCCTAATTCTCATGCTTGAAAAGGAAACCAGGGAAAAAGCCTAGAAATTTAAAAAGGAGGCCATAATAATTTTGTCATGACGGGCCTTCTTTCACTTAAACCCTTGCCGTAATTCTAAACGTAGGTCTTTGATGTGGTGCCTCTTTAATAGACTCTTCAATGTGAGGCAACAATTTTTTTTCAGATTCACTTGAAATTAGTTTAAACGTAAACAGGAAGTGGCAGTCCTCACCTGTGGGGTTTGAGAAGTTGAGTGCGCTGGTTGTCGGCTGCAGCAAATCGGGGCTGCTGGAGGACAGACTGCCCATGATGGGCATGATGGCCACGCTGTGTCTGCACTGCTTGGTGCCCACAATGCTGTCGTCCTGAGACTGGCCTATCCCTGCATCACTGAAAGGGAGAGAGAAGGGCAGAGAGATATATTCATGCCTTTAACTCAGGTTTATGCATACAGTAAACATTTACATAGTTTGGGTTGTTAGTCTCCTAGAAAATCATCTTCAGATTGATGTTTGGACATGAGAATGATGAACATGTCAGAAATCATGCGTCACAAAAACACAGACACAAGTATTAATTTACCACACACGCACGCACACACACGCACATGCACGCACAGAAACGATTTTGTGACCTGTGATTATATGAAACCTCTATTTAAATATATTGAATGCACAATCTAGACATTATGTCCATTTGAATTTATAGACTGGCTCATTTAACATATTACACAGTTCCTGTTCATGCCCAATCTGCCCATATTGGCACAAAGTACTGCCCAGGAATGGCAGAATAATAAAAAGTAGAGAGAGTGAGAGAGATACAGAATAAGAGCAAGAGACAGAAAGAAAGAGAGAGAAAAAAAATTGAAAGAGGAAGAGAGCTGAGTAAGGGTGTCTCTTACCCAAACAGTCCCCTGTGCACAAGAAGCATAAAGACAGGAGACAAGTGACAGTGAGCAAAATACAGACTGGCATAGCAACGCCCCTGCTACCTACAGGTTATGATCTAATGGCATTGTAGTACCAACATAGTGCATTACAAGTCCAATAGAACATCATTTGAGATTGAGCCACAGAAAAAGAGTAACTCCTATAATATGCCTGTTGAAGATTGTTAACTAATTAAACATTCGAATGTGGATTTTCTTTCCTTTAATTACGCAAATCTAATCAAAATTCAGTACCTTGTGCATGTGAATTGTATTCGAACAGTGAAGTTCATTCTGACAGCCCTAGTATATAGTAAGTTACACAGTTAGCTTCATCGCTGATCTGTCTATGCTAAAATAGGTCCATACAAGTTTTGCTTGGCACATAGCCTGTGCCTGAAGCACTGGTTGACATAAAACAATCAGCGTCAACTATCAGCTGTTTCTAAACAATATTTTAGTTTTATCGTTCGTTACCGACTGTTGGGCAATACAAAGATTAAGATGGACCTAGGTAATTGTCCAGTTTTACAGACCTATTCCTTGTCCTTGTCATTTTTCTCCCAGAAAGTTGGTTGGAGACCAGAGAGGAAGCCTGTGTTTGAGTTTGGCCAAATAGATCAGCAACAGTTTTAAAGAGTGCTGAAAAATTCTGGACTACTAGAGCATTTCAGCACTGGTTCTACCTGTGTCCTTCTTGGGTTCCCCCTCAGTCAATCTTGTAAGACATTTGGAAAACAAGGGAACATATGCACTTGTATTTTCCCTACTGCTATATCACAAATTTTGAAGAACAAACTGATGGGCAGTGTCAACTTGTATTAAGGACTTGCATCTGGTCATGGCAGTAAAACCGCTAACCTCCTTCAAAAACATAAACATCAGCATCGGTTTTGGTGTGAAGAACCCAGTGTTTCTTTCCTAAACCATTTTCTGCTCACTGCTTTGCCATAATAGGTTGCTGATGAAGCGTCATAAACCCAAATCAAAGCCATTCAACAAGCCAGAGTACAGATGTTAGGAGAGTAACTGACAAAATTTCTTATGATCAGTTTCGATGGAGCTCAGAAAAGAAGAGTGAAGGTTCATAGATAACAGTTTTGAGCGTTGATGAATCCTGCGGCTGAATAGAAGAGGAATGGGAGAGTTAGGAAAATAAAGAACAGCTTTAACAGCAATACATGCTGTAAGATGCATCTTTCTGACCATTTTATAAAGCACTGGAAAGAATATATGGTGGAAACTGGGACAATAACAGTGAATAACACAAAGATAACTAGAAGATTGTCTGCACAACATGATTATTGCCCATAATATAGTAGTAGTAATATTATAATAGTATAAAATTATTCGTTCAATTGCAAAATATTTGCAGCAATTGCCATACAATTCATATAAATATAAATACATACCAATTTAAATGAATATCAGAATTGTCCCTATTCCTTTGAGTGCTAATTGGAGACTCAAGGTCTTTTAAAATGCAATCAGATGAATACTGGTGCCTTGGGCTTCTAAATACACTTTCACATTTTTATGTTACATTTAAAACAAATATACAAATTCTTAAAAAAGCAAACTTTCTCCATACCTGAAGGGTTTTGGAGGCAGGATGCTAAACCTGGTCTTCTCCAGCATCTTGCGGATCCTGTTGCGTCCAGCCGACACTGTGTGGGCCTTCATCTTTTTGTGGCTCTTGTTGTCAGTGGGAAGTTCCATGTCACCTGGCAGCTCCGCAATGGAGAAGCGGTTGCCTTTCTTCTCATGGACTTTGGGAAGGTGGGGAGCTCCATTTTTTTTCTCGTGCCTCAAGCGGTTTTGGAGCTCTTTGAAGACTGGAGCGGGAAATTATAGAATTATTAAAATGATCAAAATCCATATGCAAGCAAATGGGACAAAAGCAAACTCACTGTTGTCTTTTCCCCCCCACCAAAAGCTGAGTGTAACAAACATGCTGAAGTATAAACTGTGGTTGGTGGTTCGTGTTTTGAACATACCAAAGATGTTGGTCTTCACTGTGAGAGAGAGGTGGGTATTGTTCCTCAGAATGTCCATAGCTTTAGAGTAAGATATGTTCTCAAAGTTTTGGCCATTAATCTCCATTATCTGAGAAAGAGATATGCAGGCAATCAGAGGGAGAGTGAAAGAGCACTACAAAAATGTTGTATTCTACATACAAATGTTAAAAGCTTCACCATATTTACTCTTTACAATATTACATGATTCTTTTGCATTATATGTGCAGATATGCTCCTACACTCCAACACAGTTTGTTCAGTAAAGTGTTGTGGAGTAGCCTGAACTTGTTGTATAACACAGCGGAAGAAGTTGCCCGATATTAAAGTTATATACATATATAACATATACTCATACTATAAAGGGCACATACTGCAAACTTACAAAACACACAAATGTATTAAAAATATTGCCAGTAAATGAAATGCAAGTGGGAAAAAATATTCTGAGCAATACAAATAAGGACGACCACAGTATTTTGTTTCTCAGCAAAACCTCCTTCGTAAGTGAGGGCTTGTGAATGTGTGTGTGTGCGTGCGCTTTTGCCATGCTACCTGATCTCCCCGTTTAAGGCCGGCCTCTGTGGCTTTGCTGTCCTCCTCCACATAGTCGATGAAGATGCCGAAGCCCCTCTCGCTGCCTCCCAGCAGACTGAAGGGCAGCGGCGAGTCTCTGCTCGCCTTCTGTAGCGTCACCTGACGCCACTTGGCTTTAGCCGCAGAGGCAATGTTCAGCAAGCGCAAATGACCATTCATTTTCTGTCAGTGAGGGAGGAAGTGCTTAGTGACTGCTCATATCCTTATGTTGTTTTATGTAGTTAAATGTTTGCTGTGTAGTTACCTATACTATAGTGTGCATTTTTGTATTGTGCTGCACTTGTCATTTTACTGAAACTGTAGTTTTCTACAATGCCTGTGTCTTTCTTACATACTGATTGCACTTTATGTAGTCCAGTGTATGTTTGGCCTGTATTGTACCATGGTCCAATATTGTATGGGGTGGTGTTGATATTTGATAATTGACCAGTGGGCCTAATATTTTTCTTGATGAGTATTGCTTTATAAAAAAGATTATGTAATTTATATTCACTACTTTGCCAAAATAAACATAGAGAGTGGATTTCATGTTATTTTGTAATCTTGCCAATTAGTCATTTCTAACCAGACATGACATCCTAAAATGTGCATTACTGGTAGTCCACATTTTCGATAAAAGGAGGATAACTGACAGAATTTAGCAAATAAGAACGTTAATTATTGACATCTAGATGAGAAAACGATGTGGATAGAATTGATCAGATAACATTTCATTATTCTTTATGACCTATGACTGGAAAATATGAGGTAAGAGCTAACTGCTATCAGAAACTTTGTTCCAAAGTTTTGGAAGTCTTATAGCAACAGTTTCAAAATGTTTCATCGACTCGATTTTCAAATGAATTTTCAGTTTCCTGAAAGCATTGCCAATTTAAACTAATAACTTTGCACGTCTAACAATGTTGGTTGTTTTAATGTGCATTAAGCCCTGTTAGCAGACAAGCAGTGTATTTAAAATTTATTTAAAAGTAATAATACACAACATGATAATTGAATGAAACATCCACAAAAAGATACATTTTTCGAATAATGTCACTCCTGAAATACCCTTCTACAGAAAACTCAGCTGAACAGATTACTTGTTTTGATATGAGTTTGTGGTCTTGTATTGGGGTGCTTTCTTAATGACTTTTTGCTGAGGTCAACATCAGTGACATTAGTGAAAGTGAGTCTCACCGCTTGATCCAGCAGCATCTCAAAGTCCTCTAGGAACCGTGTCATAGAAGGGTTTCCTTCAAAATCATTAAAATGATTGTTCACCCATAACAACACTATCCGTGTAACCTGCATAAGGAAAGAGACATTTTGAGACATTAATAAAGTTTCAGATAAATCATATTTCAAAATATGTTCAAAAATTCTCAACTGTGCTATTATTTAATGTGAATAAGACTATTACACAAGGAAGATATGTTCTGCAATGCCAAATATAATTTTCAAGTAAAACCACATTCCAAAAGATAGAGACTAAGAGTTATCTTTGGTAGCTAAAAGTGGGAGTCACTCTGTTGCATGACCCACGCACCGTGTCTCTGAGATTGTCCACTTTGAACCACTCCAGTAGCTTATTGCCCACTTCCATGGGGCTGGATAGGAAGGTGCGGTAAGTGAGCAGGAAGTCTTCAATGTAGGTCGGATCCACTACTGAAGGTTCCTCCACCAAATGCATAATCAACCTCTCTGGAGTTCCCTGAATCATACCATATAAAACAGAAATTCCATGTAAATCAAACCATACTATTTCAAATGTAAAAATCCTTTCATTCATTAAAATATGGCTGCATTAACTGTAACAAACTGTAAAATACATAAATAAATACATAAAAGAGATTTAGTGCTACCAACTTTAAGGAACTTTTTTCAGTAAATTCAGAAGAACAAATTGTATTCATTTTTTGACATGTAATTTCACACTTTGGTCACTAATTTTGTTCCGGAAATTTAGTTTCCAATTTGGCTGTAACGTGAACAAAGTTTGGGGTTAGGGCTCATGAGGAAGAGAGGGGTTAGGGAAGGGGAGGGTGAAAAGCAGAACAGCACAGAAACCAACTAAGAGAGAGAAGAACCTGATAGACTAGGTAAAGTTTCTCCTTTCCTGCTAATTGTTTGATGTTAATTACTCTAGGAGATTGGTTTCTAACTTTGAATTGAATGAAAAAAAACAACTACTAGATCTCACACAAACACCTTCCTACCACCCCCACTCCTCCCAGCATCACTCAAACCACAGCTCCATCATCCCCCTACAACACCCGTTCCTCCCCCAAAGTTTACTTCAGACCTGTGGGAAACACCGCTAGCACTTGCATATTATTACTTCGCAAAGAAAAAGCATTAGTCTCTAGGCTATTAGGTTATTAATTGCTACAGATTCTGTAAGTACTTTGTATCGCTGTGCCTTCAGCTCTTTGCATGTTTTGCAAGTCACTGAGGATAAAAGTGTCTGGCAAATTATTAAATGCAAATGTAAATAATTTTTACTACTAGTCCAAAAGGAGGGACTTAGTAGTGAAGTAGTGCGGTGAAAAGTTGAGTTGCCTCTGTGGGACCTTGTGTAAAGCAGCCCCAAATGCTCCATGACAACCAAACGTCCAGTTCAGTTGAGGTCGACAGCCGAATGCCCCAAGCTGCAACAACGTGCACATCAGCACAGGAATGCAGCCAGTACGCAGGTGAAGAGTAAACACTCCACAAAACCCTGCCCCAAAATCACACCACGCTGGCCAGAACCCAACCATGCCAAGGCAACCCGGGACAAATGAAGAGAAGGGCAGTGAAACAAATATACGAATTAAAATGAAGTAAAATTAAAATTAATAAAATATGAAGTAAAATTAGGCCCAAAAAGTCAGTTTAAACACGGAAATGAGAGGTAAATAGACTAACAAACATTCCAATTATGAGTAGCAGTTCAAAAATATGCGGTAGTTGGCTTCATGTGTCTCGGGGGAAGCATGCGTTAGCCCTCACCTTCCCTGGTTAGTAGCTGTCGTGTGATAGGAGAGAACTAGCTAGTGGGTGGGAAGTGACAATGACCAAATTGGGAGAAAATGTGGTAAAAACTCCCCCCAAAAAATAAAATTAAATAAAAATCATTGTTTGATCTTACTACACATTACAGTGTATAAGGAACCAACACATTCAAGAGCTGACAAAATTGGAATTGTGTTGGTCAATCTGATGCAAAGACAGAGCCACGTCTTACATGGACGTCATTGAAATCAGTGACTGGTGAGAGCATCAGAAACTAATGCAGCTAGTTCAGACATGAATCGGACACACAAAGCTAGATTTGAGAAAAATCTACAAACAAGGAGGAATGTGTTAACGGAATGTTAAATATTCACTCCAAAGTACAGATAACTTTGCTACAATATTGGGTAAACACTTTGGGAAAACTTGCCCAGAGGTAGAAGTTTTCACAGTAATAAATCTGGTGGTAAAAATCATGGCTAAAAAAATAATAAAAGCTTTTGAAGACACAAATCATGTACATAATGCTACAATCTCCAATTATATTTTATTTCTGGGGACAATTCAAGGCACTTTGGTGCAGTTATTATTTCATTAAACAGAAGAATAGCCTCACCTTGATGACAATATGGCCCTTGCGTGTGCCACTACGATCCAACTCGCGGTGCTCCTTGACCATGACAATCTCACCCTCTTCCTCCACCTTGTGCGTGTTTTTTTCCACATGGTTGAGGATGCGCCAGTAGTCCTCCTGGGCGATGCACACCAACTGGCCCAGAACAACATGAGACAGCAGTCTGAATTTGGAGTGGAGCATGTTGCTCTGCAACCAGGGTTCCCACACATTTTTACCAAAAAATACTTCCATTTGCCACAACACCGCAAATATAAGAAGTTTGCAGGATTTAGGAACATAGGTATTGGATTTATTCCTTGGGCTCTTGTCTTCCAAACCAACTCCTACCCATTATGTGTTTTTATTAAGGTTAAACCAAAATGAACAACTTTAAAGTGTGATGATAATATTCCATGACTTTTCCCAAAACCTAAATGATACTTTACCATTTTCCAAAACTTTTTCCAGGTCTGGGAAATTAAATTAAATTTCCAGGACTGTGGGAACCCTGTGTAACACACACAGCCACTCCAACAGAGGCACAGTGCTGCCATGGAGGCACAGCACTGAGAGAATTGAAGAAACAAAAAACTGGTCTCACCAGATTTAATTGACATAGAATAACATGATTCGGCCTTGGAGGATGTCATTAGAGGAAGTGAATTCAGCAAACCTTGCTTTTAGGAAATCGGGCAGGCAGAAAGGCATAGAAGCGCTCCTCTGAAATTTCCTTATATACAACTATGTTACAAGGCATAGATATTTTTTATTCCTGCTTTAGCTACCAAATTTTTTTTTCTTAATAATTTTTTTTTTTCTGATCAAGTCTTTACGACTTTCCATACATATACGGAAAGTTCTAGCCTAGACAAGGCATATAGGCTAAACAGGGCTGTATCTAGACTTTTGAAAATACAGAGGTCATGAGATTGATATCAAGTGCTGATCACTGACTAGAATAGACTAAATGTATATAAGCACACCTATAGCTAACTAACATTAAGTTGCAGGTTAGCTATGTAAATTAAAATGAACCTGTCTGTTGAGCCATAAGTTATAACTTCTTCTTTCATGTTTCTCTCGCGCTGAGTCTCCTGCGGTCTCCTGTCACCGTGAGTGGGTGTCCAAGCTAACATTAGATGAGTGAGCTAGGCGCCTCCCTCTGACCAAGGCACAAGGAACGTAGGTTCTTTAACAATTGCGATAACCTAATTTGCTTTGAAGGTAACGCATAGCCTTTTGTATGCACGAATGTTATTGTTTTAAGTCAAACATCCACCTGGTATTGATATTATTATTAATATTATTACTTCATTTTTTTTCACTGAGGCTAAATTTCGTTTAACTAATTCAATTACTGGCATTACAGTGTATGGACTGGACTGAGGTAATACAACTGCCACAGATTCTTCCACTATTCCTTTACGGAAATTACATTTTGGTAGCCAATGAGGAACCCTGATAAAATGAGGGCTGGTCTGTGAATAAGAGACATACCTGGCAATCGTCCCCTTTGGTGCGCACCTCTCCATTCATGCACTGCTTCTCCAAGGAGGCTGAGATGCCGAAGCTGTTCCCCATGCAGAGGATTTCGGTACGGCCATCTCCGTAACTGATCTCCACTGCACCATTCAGGATCACATACCACAGGTCCAGCTGAAAACACAACAAAACTCTTATTACCAGCAAATTACGGAACTGTCACGTGTGGCTATGCAACTCCACTAACAAATGGGCCAAATGGGAAAAATCATGTTAGGTATGTGTGCCAAGCCAGAATATTTTATCGTCTAAAGATTACAATAGATACCAGTTCTATAATATGGCATAAGAAACCTGCTATTATTACAAGAACGACCTCTCAAGTATAGATTCACTAGTTCTGGGTGCCTTAGGCAGAAACAGTGAGTTCCCAACTCCGGCATTAGAGCACTCACAGCAGGGCGACATGTCGCAAAGCAAAAGATAATGCTAAGGCTCGCCCACGGGAGCACCACTCCTCTCCTATTCGCGTGTCCAACAGGTTTGCCTCTCTCTGTTGAAAGTGCACTGGTTATCGGAGACTCTATTCTGCGACACCTAAAATTAGCTCGGCCTTAGGGGGCACCCGCAGCTGTAGTTAGCTGTATACTGGAAGCCGGGGCGCTGGATATTTCAGGTAATCTTAGGGTATTAGGCAAGCGCAGGTTCTCAAAGATAGTTATTCATGTAGGTGCTAATGATGTATGGCTTCGTCAGTCAGAGGTTACCAAGAGTAATAATTGCAGAGGTTTGTAAATTAGCAAAGCCAATGTCCGATGCAGTAGTATGCTCTGGTTCCATCCCAATGCGGCGTGGTGATGCAACTTGCAGCAGGTTATTGTCGCTGAACTGCTGGATGTCCAAGTTGTGCTCCGAAAACAATGTGGGTTTTATAGATAATTGGACTTTTGAGGACAAGTCTGTCCTTTTAGGGCGGAACAGGATCCATCCCACTCGGGAAGGTGCTGCTCTCATTTCTTGAAGTATAGCTCATTATGGGAGGCCTAGTTAATCGCTGACAATTCAGAGCCAGGGCCAGACAGCAGACAAAAAGGCTAAACTGACTGTCTGCTAGCTGCCTTGAGACGTCATCCAGGTTCCACCCTATTGAGCCTGTGTCTGTTCCCTGAGATAAACTAATATACATGAAATTTCAGAAAGTTTGTTCTAGTATCTAATTAACATAAAAGTAGATCATGTGTAGTACACTGCTAGCACCACTGATCTGAAACTAGGAGTGTTAAATATTAGATCCCTCACATCTAAAACGGTTTGTAAATGAAACTATCAGTGATCAGGGATTTAATGTACTTTGTCGAACAGAGCTTTAAAGGAGGCTTGCCTACAGCTACATACAGTCAAGCCGGAAAGTCTGCACACCCCTTTCACCTTCTCCATGTTTCATTACATTACAGACTTATTCTACA
>JAOUQW010000019.1:201164-214957 GCA_028565825.1 Olivaichthys viedmensis
GCTACATTTACATGCAGCCTAATAATCCGTTAATATTCTGACTGATAGGTCAATCAGAATAAAACGCCTTCATGTATACACCTCAATCAGAATGGAGTAAACGGATCGAGGCCGGTCCGAAAGAAATTTCTATCCGATCGTACTAGGTGGGTAATTCTTTTAATAATTTGTTAAATAGTAGTCATTTAAACCTTTATATCTGATTACTTTCACTATCAGAATCTGTGCTTACGTTCTGCGCATGTGCGATGGAGTCACAAGCTCCTGGGGAAACATGTTCATCTATTTAAAAATCATCGTGAAGTGGGATGGCCATCAAACTAACGTTCTGAGGCAAATTCACCACAGTAAAGTTGGTTCAGCGTTTGATATACGCCAGACATATCAAGGACGCCATGCTTAAAATAACAGAAAATGTACACAGTAAAAAAAAAAAAAACGTTGAAAAAACGTTTATGTCTTGTGCAGTTATTCCGTAAAGGCAACACACCTGCTTTACTCTGCGCTCACACCCGCAGCAAAAATGGAGATTTTGTACAGATTGCCCAGTTTAAGATACATATAAACAGTTCATTCGGAATCTGCAATCAGAATGAAGTCATTGGGTTTGGCAAAAATCTTTGCATGTAAAACACTGATCCACTTTTTATCCTTTTTTGTTTGTGTTTTTTTTTTGCAAATGCTGGCTGCCTCATATTAATCATAGAGATCACTAGAACGCTGAGTTTTTAAATGGCTAATTAGCCTTGTGGTATTGAAAGCAGTTATGACTTTTGCCCTTCCGCCATAACTACCGAGTTATGTTGTTTTGTAACAAATATATTTTTCACCAAAAATGCACATGACTAAAGTACGAAGTGATTTCCAAAGAGGTTTCCCATGAGCCACCTGTTCCCAAAAAGACATAATTTGCCAGTTAATATGACACTTGCATGGACGTTAACATATTGCAAAGAGATGAACCACAATACGATTGATATCACTTAGCTAATGTTAGTGTCGTCAGAATTGGGACAACAACTAGATTTTGGAAACATACAGTCACTACCACAACTCCAGAGGGTTGGCCCCAGCAAGTGGGAGCAAACAAAGTTCCCATGCGCCGCCTCTCAGTGCTCGCCAAACAGAAGTGTAAACAGGTCCTGTGCTCTCTATTAAAGATACGATTTTTAATGCTATAACAGTGCCATGACAGTGGAGAAGCTTCTGCGACATGTTACTTTTCTCCCTCTCCCATATTCCAGCAAAACTGTTTTAGGTGTATACGACCGCCCAAGTGTATGAATGAACACATGTCCCTAGATATCAGTCAGTAAATCATTGCGCGAGTGAAAATTCCTCTTCTAGAAGAACGTTTTGCTATTCTTCAGCCCTCCAGGTGGTCCAGCAAAAAAGAAAAAGAAAAGGTGACTAAAAAAAGTGGTACACGGCAAGTTAGGGCAAGGCAAAACAAATGACGTTTACCTTTCCAAAAGCTGCGTTATAAGAATTCATGCAAAATTAGCAGCAAATTCGAGTTTCTAAGATGTCCCATTTCGCTCTACGGTACTCGGCCCTGTGAAAGTCTATGGAAGGCAAGTTTCGCACTGACGTTGTTCAGTTTATAAAACATTACCAGGGGTAAAAAGATCTAAACGAATGAGAAGCATTCAAGTTCATGATCAAATCATGACCTTGCCTACTGGTGAACGCGTTCATGCTGCAAACGCACGGTGTAGTGCTACTGGTGAATGTTCACTCTGTCTGTGGCACTGTAAAATTATAGGCTCACTAATAATCCCAAGCATTCAAATACTAAATATTTTTAAAGTGATTCAAATTGAAATAGAATTTTCAAGGGAATCTGACAGGACACGTAGGCACAGACAGCTTTCCTGTTGCACAAACACGCCACAAATACTTTTGACCATCATATTATTATTATTTGCATGGTTTTGTCATTGCACAGTTAAATGGTAGACGGCTGAGGGAGAACCCTCGAGCGTGAAGTTTGTCTGCACGTCACCGGAAGTTCGGCCCATATCCCGCATCACGCGACATTACCCACGCGTCACCGCCGGAGGACGCTTATTAACGTCTTCAACAACTTATTACATCGCCATGTAAAGTGCTGTTTGTTTGTTATGTAGAAAAGCAATCGTGTATCGCTCAACAGGATGGGGTGGGAACAGACTCGGACGAGAATGACAGAAATGGAGTGTAATCACTTAGAAAACGCCGCGGCGTGATTTCCCCGGCTCGTGACGACGCGTCTCATTGGCTGGCTATTCCGTTCAACGTTGCCGGTTTCGATACGTCACGACTCCTTAACAACCAAGAGCGTTACAGCTTCCTGCAGCACACTGCCGCTATCTGCACGCTTTCACATGGCCAGAACCGAACCTACCGTCGCTGTGCGCCGCGATGAGAGCGGTTTTAAACGCCCGTTGAAGAAGTATTACTCATCCGGCACGTGCAGCTCCGAGACGGAAAGAAGTCAAAATCCCCAACTCGTGGTGCAATTGTAGCTTGTAGTAAAAAAACAAAACCAACCCAGGGAGATTCCGACAGCTCTCTGCATGAACACTGCTTTTTCCCGCCTCCAGATAAAAGAAAAGTATTTACTACTAAAAAAAAACACAACCCCGGCACGAGTTGAACGAGTTCAGGAGAAAAGCAGTCCGTGGCGTGTTGAACTCTAGAATAAATTCCGCGCGTTGCGTTTCCGTCTTTGACAAATGTGTAAAAAAAAAAAAGTCTCGCGCTTTCCGAGCAGTGTTCCGGTGTATCGAGGATAGTTGACACCGTGAAATGTTGACGCGAGATTCTCGCAGATTGAACGTCTCGCGTGCGTGTGTGTGTGTGTGTGTGTGTGTGTGTGTGTGTGCGCGCGTGTGCGTGTGTGTGCGCGTGGGGCAAGGCGTTGTAACGCGCTAATTGTGAGCCCAGATTCACGTTACAGATATCCGGCGTTCATTCACGACGAGGCGAAACGCTCATTTAAGACCGCTCATAACGAGATTTTGACCAGTGATCGTGACGTCAGCTATGCAATCGAGGTGCGTGGACGCTCCGACTCGAGATGTCTGCGCTTCATCATCACTGTCTGCGCTTCATCATCATCACTGTCTGCGCTTCATCATCATCACTGTCTGCACTTCATCATCATCATCACTGTCTGCGCTTCATCATCACTGTCTGCGCTTCATCATCATCATCACTGTCTGCACTTCATCATCACTGTCTGCGCTTCATCATCATCACTGTCTGCGCTTCATCATGACAACTCAAAACAAACACCATGACAACTCAAATCAAACACCATGACAACTCAAATCAAACACCATGGCAACTCAAATCAACACCATGACAACTCAAATCAAACACCATGAATACTCATATCAAATACCATGACAACTCAAATCAAACACCATGACAACTCAAATCAACACCATGACAACTCAAATCAAACACCATGACAACTCAAATCAACACCATGAATACTCAAATCAAACACGAAACACATTGAATACAAGTCAATGTGTAAAGCGTCTCCACAACGCTCTCAGCTGACGCAGGAGTGAAGATAGTTGGTGTAGGACTTTGTATTGTCCAGCAGATAGAGTTGGGTGTCGTTTTTGCATCAAACGTGTTACTGTTCAAAAGCTTCATTCTGCCCATTATTAATTAAAACCTGGCTAATCTACCTTTCAACATAAGCACTACAGTTGTGGGCTTGAACTCATGACCTTCTGATCAGTAGCGCAGCTCATATCTTATAGCCTAAGCCTACATGACTTTTTGCATGTTTTTTTAAACTTTTTCCCCCGCTTTTTTTTCTTCTTGCTGTATAATACACATAAATAGACAATTTTCATTATGTGCATGTTAGTTTGAAATGTTTGTTATATCTGATGCATCATTACTGGTCTTATTACATTTGAAGTAGCTTTGAAAAGTCTTTCGAAACTTGAGAAAATCCAGAGTTGGATCATACCAAGCTCAAAAATGAACTAGTTAACCAATGAATTCTGCATTGTGAGACAGGTCCCTGGTCTTCCATGTGTGGTACCATGGGCAAGTGGATACATACTTTTGAGTCATGAAGACTGTTAAAAACAGTATTGGGAAGCAAGGTGGATATTATTTGAAGCAATCTTATAGGGTTTCCCAATTTCCTCCTCTTTATTTGTATTATACAATAAAAAATGTGGTAAATGTGACAGCTTGAAATTATACCTTACACCCGACAATTGTGTGGCAAAATGAAAAAAAAAAAAAAAAAGATCTCACACATGTAAATGTATAACATTGACTTTTATTGCACAATATTCCCATAAAATTGGGAAAGAATAAAAGGGAGAAGGTCATGAGAAAAGATATGTACAAATGCATGACAAAACCATAAGCAATATATACAATTTATGTGAACCAAGACATGCTGTGCTAAATAATTTAAATGTCATGTAGAAAGAATTATATATAAATACACATTCAAGAAGACAAAGATAAAAGCATCTCATTCACTATTTTAACTTGTAAAATAAAATAACCTATGCAAAGCCTCTGTTCTTTTTATGTCACATGTCCATTAAGACTCAGATGAATGGCCTTACCTCAAGACAAACATTAAAAATCATACACACCATGTGATTACAAATGAGTAAAAAATGAATACATTTGTTCAATATCTTTTTATAAAATTCCTTTTATAAGGTCATTCAGATCATACTTTTGTGGGGTCTTCTTTTTTTGGCTGTCCAAGCACAGCATGATCAACAGACATGTACAGAAAAACCTGAATAAATGGGTGCATCCACAGAGCACGAGGGCTCACTGAATGATGTAAAATCATATGCTATGGCCTTCACAGTCTCCAGATTCTCAACCCAAATGAACATCTATGGGAGATTTTGGAGCGACGTGTTAAACTGTGCTCTCCACCACCATCATCATCATCATCATCAAAACACCAATTGAGGGATTAAGTTTTGGAAGAACGGTGTTTCATCCCTCCAGTACAGTTCCAGAGACTTGTAGAATCTATGCCAAGGAGAACTGAAGCTGTTCTGGCGGCTCGTGGTGGCCCGACACCATACCATGACACCATGTTGGTTTTTCCTTTCATTTGTCACCCATCTGTATTTACCATTCCATTTCTTCAGCAGTAAACATAATATAGTGGCTGCGAAGCTGAAGAAAGTCCATTGCATTAAGTCTCATCATTTCACTTTTAAACTCAAATGTTGTATATGAATCCCTTTAGAAATGTATCACAGCATATTTTCTTGATCTTGACTACCTAAATGAAAGCAGAAATTGACTTTCCCTTAGCCAGTGAAAATGCTCTGTGCAAATCACCTGCAATTACTTGAGGTAGTGCTGTACCAATGATCGTTTCTCCACCTCTTTTGCTGACTGACATTAAATTGAACTGAGACTGCGATTAGTATGGTGTAAACAAATGTTTAAAAATCTGAATATCAAGCATTTTAAAGGACTATTAAAAAATAAAATAATAATCTAAATCAACTGATCATATCCACATGACAAAGTCTTAGATTCTTATTTATGCTTTTTAAAAAATCACCTTGTCTCTTGCATTTCTTCTTTGGCTTTTCTTGTTATTGCAGGGGGAAAAGCCTAAAACAAATATAATCTATATATAAAAGTACAATCATAGTCTATGGTCTCAAACATAAATGAAGTCTGATATTCCCGATCATTTATTGGGAGTTACTGGCTGATCTTTCATACTCCTCCCCCTCATTCTTCAAAACAGAGAAAGCACTCTGCTGCCAACTTGTGGTTGGGAGTCTACTTGTGCAGCAGAACGACTCAGAGTCTGTTTGTTCGCTTTGCTAAGGTCTTTAAAAGAAGCTAAACTGCCCCTGCTATTAGAGGAGTGGAGAAGTGTCCATACATCTCCTGACGTCCTCTACAGCAGGATCTGGGCCACATATGGTGAGTGTGTGCTCGCAATGGCAGCCAACAGTGGCAAGTCACTGGACTCGATTCTGTGGGGGGAGAGAAGAATATTGAGTGCCTGAAATCAAACCGTTAGGCTACATTTAGACAGCAAAGACCTCAATATATTACTGGTATAAATCCAGCTGACCTCTATGCAAACAGCTGAGCATTACCTGATTTATATCACCATAGCTTCACAACCAAATAAAAAAAAAAGAAATTGATGAAGTTTCAACCTGACTAAATAGTCTAATGCTACCAGATCAGAGAGGACAACGGCAAAGCAAATTTCAGCGACACATTAGTAAGTGACATCATTCATGGAACAAAAATATGGAGAAAAGACTGCTTTCTTACCCTAGAACCATGCCTAGTTCTTTGACATGCACCCTGGTCTGTCCTTTCAGGTATTCGGCGAGCATTTTGCTCTTGAAATAGAGCTCCTGGAGTCGGTCTTCTAGATGCATTATGCACTGCAGAGAGAGAAAGAGAGAGAGAAATATGATGGTTATGTACGTGCAGCATCTAATGAATCATTCACAAGGAACTCAGGACCAAACAAACCCCTGCACTCCTTGAAGTGCACAGTGTGAGGTTAGTTTAGGGAGGGATCATATTAGGGCAACAGATACGAGATAGTTCAACCACTTAATGCTAGTGTAATAAATGAAAGGTTGTGAAGCTGATTAGCATGATGTTAACCACAGTTCTGTAGGACAGCCAAAAGGAAAACGCAGTGTTAGAGAGGTGCACTCACAAAGTTGGGGGACAGGTTGAGACGGTAGAGCTGGTAGGTGGAGTGAAGCAGGTTGGACACAAGGTTTGAAACAAGCACATCTTTTCCAAGCTTATTCTCTGTGCTGCGTCTCTGGCTGCTGGCCACCTGCACTGTCCACCGGTCTGTATCTGCAATAATGCAGACAGCCTCAGCAATGGGCTCATCCAACACAGGATGCTTCAAAGCAAGTGGAAAAGAAAAGAGAGTTAAGAGCTTTAAAATTAATATAATAAAGCAAGAGACAAATTCTTGATTTGACAATTTTGCTTGATATATATATATATAAATCATAAAAAGGAAAAGAAACCAAGTTTCCAAAAGCCAGACACGAATAACCTGTTTGTTTAACCTAGTCTATCCATTGTTTTGTTTTTGGGTCTAATCTTATTATCTAATCTAAATACACTATTATTTGTAGCAATTTCCCTAGATTTATAGTTCAATATTATTTCATTAAATTGCTTTGTCATAAATACTTCTTTTTATTTTTTATCTTTTATATTTAAAGCACTTCAAGATTTGGGACTATTTAATTTCTAAAATTGAATGTGCTATAAAAATAAAGATGATTATTATTATTATAATAATAACAACCACATATGGTTACTACACATGTATGCCAATATGGTGACCGTATTTAAAGGGTTGTTACCACAGACTACTTTATAATTGCCAATTTAAAACATCATCAAAGCATTTAAACTGTCTTTATTCATATTCACCTGGACTGCATGGGCCAAATCAGACACAAGACTCTGCCTCAGTTTGTCATCATTGGGAATTCCATGCAGAACAAAGTCGGGGACATAAGTAGGACAGTAACCGCCAAACAGCGATCTCCCGAAGTTAGCAATGCTCGGTTTGGAGTAGTTTTCCACCAGATTTGCCCTACCAAAATAAATCACATAGAATTATACCATATTTCTGACTTCGTTACAAACTGAAAAGTCCAACAAGACACAGTAACCTGGGTTTTTAAGCCTTGTTGTTATCTGATTTCACATTATTCTAAATTGCATGCACCATATTACTCAGCTCACTGAAATTCATTCATGATGAAATGTGACAGTTTCAACTATTAGGTCATATTAGTTTAGCACACTTGCACAATTGAACATGTGCACCAAAGTTCTTCCCCCTTCATTACATTAAATTTAAACACATTCAGTTTTCATGAAGTAAATCTTTAGAAAAGCACGATTTTAATACCCATTCATAAAGGTAAGAAAAAGACCAGAAAACCTGTGTGAGAAGACAGTTTCTCATTACATGATTTCCATTTATAAGATTTTTAATCATATTATATAATTCATTCACATACCCAGGGAAGGGTACCTCCAGCTCTTCTTGCCAGTCACTTTGGACTTCACTGAAGAACTGAGCGTCTTGGTCTTGTCTGGCCATCTCCTGCCCCGTGTCCTCACTTTCACTGTCTCCCAGCGCGCTGTCTGAGCTCTCGTTCCGTGGAATCTCCCACTCATTCAGCAGGGGTGCCTTCTTCTGCTCCCCCTCTTTCCTCAGGCATGGTACGCTGAGCGAAATCCTTATACCTTTGTCCTGATCAACAGAACAACACATGGTACAGCAGCCTGCGGTGGTGGTGTTTGTGCTACATTTACACTTTGTCCTCTCCCTCTGCTCACAAACCTGATCATATGTCCTAACTAGTGAGTCTATCCCAGTCTCCTGTGTATTTTTTAGTTTTTTAGCGTCATTCGCTGCCTTCTGAGATGCCGTATTGGAGACGTCGTCAATCGTCCTCGTTTCCACCGAGTTACCGTCACTGAAATACTCTAACAGGTCCATGCACTCCTCTTGGCCCCCAGAGCTAATGCAAGGAAGACTGTTCGAGATGTGCGACAAGGTTTTAGCTTCCCTGCTCACGATTTGGTCTGTTAGCAGAGACTTAGTCAGCACACTGTTACACTGCTGCTTTACATGTTTACACTGCTGCTTTTCTTTCTCAGTGAAGTTCTTCTTGTGCTTCTTGAGCTCGTCTTCAACCCTGTGCCGCTGGCTCTCGGTGTCCGACTCGGGCGACATGGACTCACCAATAAGGAAGGTTACTCTGGTGCCGGGCTCCTCTTGTTCCTCGTCCAGGAGGAACGAGGAGAGTGTTGTGCTCTTATGAGGTGGCTTCTTCTCCAGTGGGATCCCTGAAGACCGAACAATCTTTATAGGCAAACTGCTGGGCTCCACATCAAAGTCACACTTCTCGGATTGTCCCTGTACATCCAGCAGAGGGGTATTGATCATGGGTGAGGTGGTGCGAATCTTCCCTAGCGTCTCCGTTAATGGGCTGCCAACCTCCTGGCAAATTTGACTGTCACTTTGATCCTCAGCCTTGATAACAGGCATAATGTGCTCTGTTCGCTGCTCTTCCTCCATGCCCCCGATGCCAGTTTCGGTGCTCTCTGGGCTGGGCTTGTGCACAGTGACCAGCACGTATTCTGACTCCTCAACCTCTCCACGGCGCAGTGAGGTTGTAATAACCGAGCCAGGCACGGCAATGGCCTCCTCATCCTGCTCGTCACTACCACTCTCTGGCAAATACGTCTCCAGTAGCTCTGAGCAGCGGATAAAATAGGTGAGCACATAGAGGAGCCGCTGAACCAGCTCCTGCCGCCGCCCAACCAGCACCGTGCGCGAGAGACGCACCGGAGAGCCAATCGCACCGTACAGGTCACCTGTAAAAGCAAAAGACATTAGAAATGATTTAATAATAGTTTTACTAGTAGTAGTAGTAGTAGTAGTAGATGTGCACCTATACCAATTTTTAATACCAACTTCATAATCAAAGTATCGGCCAATACCAAGCACAGATTCAAGTACTGTTTTATTTTATAGAAGAAATTAAAAGAAATTTTTTTGAAAAACATTTTATTACGTTGGTTGCAACCAACAAATGTTTGTTAACATGTAGGATAATATTTAGCCAACAGTATTGGATAGCTTTAACATAGCTCATACATAACCCTAGTTATATTAAAGAAAGGTAAGAATTCTGCAGGAACATAAAACAAATAGAAGTGCACAGCTTTACTTCGTTCCAGAAATTCCAAATAGCTAACGATAGCGGACATGATTCACAGTAGTGGTACTAAGTGTAAACAAATTACAGCGGGTGCAAGTGTTACGAGCTTGCAAGGTAAATTGCAATAAAGCATATAAACAATAACAATGCCGAAATAGATAAATAACGTATTTGTTTATGAAGTACATCATGTGTTAAATGTAAAATCATATAACCTAAAGCTAAACAAACAACAATGATAATTATGTTCAATTATATATAGCCCTTCCAAAACTCAAGGACTTTTCACAAAGTTAAATCCCCAAATTATTGCAAGCAACCTCAGAAAAGCATAACAGCGGACACAGACACAAAGTCCAAAAAAAATTGAGGAAAGAAGGAATCTTGAAGAAAGATTTAGAGATGAGTTTAAGGACAGAAGAACATTCAGAGAGAGTCAGGAGTAGAGAACCATGACACACTCACTGAAGTAATTTCATCGAATTTACCACTAGATGGCAAGTAGCAAGTCAAAGTGACTGGACATGGTGGTTTAATTTCAAAGTCGTTTTGCCATTTATCTGAGTGGTGAAATGTCTTCGATTAGACTACAATTCCAGTTGCCTAGACTTACTACTAGACATTCAACCTGTATGACTATAAAAGATAGCTGTATAAAAACAGGACTGTCTCTTGAGCGCTCATTCACATTTATTTACCAAGCTGAGCCCATAGAGGGTTGTAGGGATGCGTCTTGGCAAGCATGTCCACGCTTTTGGAGGAATGTTTTTCCAGAAAGATCTTGATGGGCGGCTGGCCGTTGGGCATGACGGTAGGTACCCAAGCCAGGTGGTTGGTGAGCACAGCTGTGAGAAGAGCTGGAACAAACCTGGAGAGGAAGCCACGGCAAAATAAAATGTTCATTAGAAAGGGGTTCCTTAAAGCACTGCTTCCTTGTGTCAATTTACAAAAGTTTTTTTTGCCTACTTCATTCAGTTCAGTGTCGGCCAGTCAGTTAATTCAATCCCTATCAAATCATTCTTTGTTTTTTTATAAATAATATTCAACTTCTAAAAATAAAAAATAAATCACAAAAATGTCTGCAGAATTGTACTTTGATAACCGGGCTGAAATGGGAACCGTTTTAGAAGTCAGTTCCACCCTTTTTAAATGACAAGTCCTCAGAAATGTAGTGTGTTATATACATGTTTAATACAGAAGGGAGGAAAGGACACCACTGTTTAAAAAAAAAAAAAAAAAAAAACTTGCAATAAATAGTTCAGTTGTTGACATACTTTTACTTTACTGGTAATGCTGATGTAGGCCCATTTTAGAAGATTGAATCTTGCTTACATCAATTATCAATTATTTGGTTTTGAGTACAAACTCAAAACCAAACAAAAATACCAAAAAAAGGAAGTTTCTCTAAGGTACTCAACTGGTTCTTTGAAGCTTGCTCCATGAGCAAAGCGAGCTCACGCATGAAGTGGCCACAAAGCTGGTTCTTCTCGAGCGCACCGGACATCATGGTGAGCCAGACAGGCTCAGGCATGCGTGGCATGGTGTACAGGTTACAGATGGTTGTCCTGTGTGGATGCACACGTATACACAGAACACACACAGGGACACCAAAAAACAGTCTTTATGAGTGGCCTAATCAAAATGTCCATTTACATGTAAAAATCATCTTATAACTGCAAAAAAATCAAATATTGGCAGTGAGAAATCGTGAGAATGGGAAAACTCCAGGTCTACATGGGTTATTCAATCTTTTTTTTTTTAGAAGCACTGCTACAAGGAGCAAAGCTATGCAATTAATTACAAGAGACTTTCCAGTACCCTGGTGGTACAGCACCGCTACTTTTTAAATCAAATAGCTTGTCAGTAAGTACTATTTTATAGACATTATAAAATATTTTACATACACAATATGTTTAATTCATTATGCTATGTTTTTCTTGTTGGTTGGAAGCACAACTAGGAACAAGGAATGAAGGAAGGAAGGATATTACTATTACTATTTCTGAGAAAGAGTGATTCACGGTTCAAGGTGGCTGCTACTACGGTTTTAGCTATGCAACATACTGTTATCTATTAAAATGGACAAAAGTGTGTCATATATTGTAAGAAACTACATGAGCAAGTCTATTTGAGATTACTGAACATGATGTGGTTTGTGATTATTTAGGCATGCAGTTTGTAATGCTAAACAGGTACTTGTTGGTTGCACTAGTCTCAGAGAATCCGACATCAAGCTCATCAACTACATTTAGGGACATGTGCAAGTACAGAAGGGAAAGAATGATGTAAATTTCATTTACTTTTTAAAAGGTCTTAATACTGCCTAGGTTTCACAATCTGCTTATAATTCACTCAAGGAAAATTAAAATAATAGAGGAACAAGGGCCATGCGCAACCAGATCTACCCAGTTAAGTAACTGTACATTAGCATGTTGCCCATGGTTAGCAAGTTTAGCCTACCAGCACATGGCCACACAACTGAAACACTTAGCTTACATAAAAACCTACGATCCATTAATGTTACATTTATTCACATTTCACTTAAAATATAAACCTAAATATTTTTTTTAAAGTTACTTTTTATTTTAATTGCTATTTGGGGGCTAGTTTGGGGGCAACTTCAAGTTAATATCTACAAGGCAAGTTAAAATAGCTGTTAGTAGCCAAGATTAATGTTAAATCAGCAGGATCCACAAGGGATCATGCAAGTAAGTGTACATAAATGTCTCTAATGTTTCTTACTGCTGCAGAAGAGTGGAAAATATAGCGTTTTCCTGCTAAATTTGACTACATAGAGGACATCAACTGTTTTCTTCCCCAGGCAACCAGCTTGCCAACGCAGACCCTAGTAGTTTCCTAATGGGTATTTGGCATATACCTTGGTATCACAGACACGTCTGCCTTGTGCATATTATTTACTATTCTGGTCAGGCCTGATACTGTCTGAAGGAGATTGGGTTGCTGTGGCGGTAGGCCAACAAGCATATGACAGTGGATATGTGGGGAGCCACAAGTTCCCTACACTGACGATCCATCAGCAAGATCATTACAGTCTCTCTATGCCAGTAACTGCTCTTATTTTTTTGGATTGTGCATTGTGTTAAGCTACGCTATTTATTTGTGTGACTGGATCTGTCTGTGGGATTGGAGCATTCAAATCAGTGTTGATCCAATACATGTTCAATAGAACCTGATATCACCTTCCACCTCATTTTGCCACCTTGTGTTAAGCTTAGCTGAAAAAAAATCCAGACAGCTTGCAGTATTTGAGTGCGAATGGCACTCACCAGTTGGCTGATAGCTGTTAAGGCTGATCTCAGGACAGTGTGCGCTCAGATCCTGTACCTTCATAACCAGGTAAAAGAAATGTAACTTTTCCTATCCATGCACTTGTGCTTTAGGGAACTCCAAACACTATGTAGTCCAGCATGCAACTACGCTGAGCTAAGATAACATCTCTCTTCTCCTTTTTTTAAAACTGAAAAATGAGTCTTACATTAGCACTGGTTACATAGTGGGTTGTTTCTATTTCTGATTTGACTTGGCATGTCTCTCCAGCACAAAAGAAGAGACCTATGCTCTCGAATTGCTATCCAACTCGCATCACATCAGTGGATTAAGTGTTTACTAAAATTCTGGAAGGGCTAATGCGCCAGTACATACGAAAACGTACACAAAACTTAAAATTGCATGCTTAAACTGCTATGTTGAAAGTCAAAGCATATACACTTAAACTTCAAATGAAAAAGACGTTTCAAAGCAAAAGGATGACTTCTAAGCAAAAAAAAAAAAAAAGACACGATGGTTTGAGTTTGTACAATTTGCACAAGATTTCATCTTTAGTTCTGCAATTGGTCCAAATATTACATGGTCGCTTGCATCACTGAAAGGAGCAGCAGTTAGATATGGGGCAGTGGTGGCTCAGTGGTTAGGGCACTGGGCTACTGATCAGAACGTCGTGGGTTCAAGCCTCAGCTCCGCCAAGCTGCCACTGTTGGGCCCTTGAGCAAGGCCCTTAACCCTCCCTGCTCC
>JAOUQW010000019.1:218634-230128 GCA_028565825.1 Olivaichthys viedmensis
GCCAGCATGAGTTGAGCCGGCACATTATTTGTGTCCCCCATCGGCGAGAGTCCGGTGGGCTTTGTTCACCCCCGCTGGCTTCCCCATGTTAGTTAGTTCAATGGATTACCACTGAACTACTGTGCTGTAAAAGTGTGTTTGCCAATAAAGAGCCTTTTTTGACCTATTATCTGGAAATAAACAAATCAAGTTAAAATGTCATGTATAGAACAATGGAACAGAAGTAATGAAACAGTAATAAAGTTACCCCTTTTATAAGGTTTATTCACGTCTGTTCCTGAATTATTTAGTTGATCAGATGGAAAATGTATATTTTCTGTTTGTCTAATCAAACATAAGTAATAACCGCATGTTGTGTCATCCAAAGATTATATTATGAACCTTATTTATGGACTCATAAAGGCTTTTCAAAAGTACATATTGAGACGCAATGAAGGACCCTACAGATAGGATGCAGTGATTTTAGGAAAATGCTATTGTATGAAATACATTATTGGGATGAAAATTAATGCTACACATAAATGTTCAAGATTAAACTTGAAATTTTCCCTTGGTAGCTCCTAAAATGTCTTTCATTGCCTATTGTGATAAATGAGCCCATTTATTTTATGGATTGACTAGTATTCTTAGTACGATCATTAAAAGCTGAGTGATGGCTCCTGAGGTGGGCGTCAAATTATCACGATGGATTAGGGTTGTATGATTGACATGTGGGAGACAAGTAGGGGGCACTGCTAAATACACTGCCAGTCCTGAATTAGGGATAAAACCACCCACACAGGCACAGAAACACACACACAGACACCACCAACACTCCCCCACACAGCAACAAGGAAAGCTGAGAACTCAATAAAATAGAAAAAATCGCAAGGTGGAATATTGGGCCAATGAAACTAAGGGAAAATATGTGCATGATAATTCCTTGATGTTTTGCATATATTACCAAATATACACTTCTGTAAATACTTTATTAGCCCTTTATATGTTCAGGTAGAAGCATTCATCATATTGATAACCTAAAACATAGGCAGTGCAAAGGTTTTGCAGCCTTGCCTTGCGTTGGAGCCTTAATACTCCCTAAAAAGAACAAATTGTATGGCAAATTGTTTGCAATAAATATGTGCCAACATTTATAGAGAGGTGGCATTGCATAAGCCTGACTAAAAATATCAGCCACTGTTACTAGATCGGTTTGTGCTACAATCAACAGTACAAATGCTAGAGAAGCTGGGTTTTAAAGCAGCATTGCCTAGAGCATTTTTTAATTGGATGAGTAATCATGATGACCCATATGTCATTCAATTCTCCCAAAGGTGCGAGACAACCAGTGTGTGCACTGCTCTCTGTGGGCATTCACTGCCTGCCAAATCCTCTCCTTCAATTAAGTCGAATATAATGAAGACTGTGATTTCATTAAAAAAGTGTGAGTGGTCTGTGTTGGTTCAAACCAAAAAAATATATATAACGATTAGGAGGTTTGTAAAGATTGAGGAAATGAATTCATTGTGTTGAACGAATGCTAATCAAGTATGAAAAATGAGATGCAAGGAACAAGGAGAAAGAGGAAACGAAACAGGCATGTGCAGTGCACATAGACACAGACACATAAAAACAGACACAGACACAGTAGTGTGATCAAAATGCCAAACCTTTCACTCAATTTAAAAACCTCATCTGGTTTCAGGCAAAGAGGACTGTTGCCAGGGCAACCGCTGCCACACTTGCTGGATGGGGTGTTGATATATATGAATTTTGTAGTGGCATTAGTTCTATAGTGTGTGTGAGTGTGTGTGTGTGTGTGAGTGTGAGTGTGAGTGAGTGAGTGTGTGTGTGTGTGTGTGTGTGTGTGTTTCTGTATGTATGTGTGTGTGTGTGTGTGTGTGTGTGTATGTGTGCATAGGTGTGTGTGTCTGTGCACGCATGTATGTGTGTGTGTGTGTTGTGTCTGTCTGTCTGTGTGTATATGTGAGAGGGTTGCAGAAGTCACAGACACAGATGGCGGGGTCAGGAAAATTGCTCCCCTTTAAATAAAGACAAACACAGCACCTGCCCCACATATGGCAAAACAATTTATCAACACCGCAGTGAGTCCAATATTTCTGATCCATGCTCATCTAATGCTTGTGAACTCCACAAAAGGCTCACCAAGATGTGCGCTGAAACATAATGGAATGTGGAAGGCCCAAAGTGCCACAAATTCACTAGAGACTGTCTGCCAACAGAAAACTAATAATAATGGAGACCACTAATGTTCCTGCAGCTTTTCAGGCCAGTGTGTCTCAGTCCTGTTGTGGTGGCACCTCCAAGAGTGGGTCAAGGAGCCCATGATTGATGATGCAAGATGTGTTGGAGATTCTGAGGGGGATTTCCTCAAGTGTTTTGAATCTGGCCCTGTAAGACTGAAGAGAGCAAAAGATCTGAAAAAACACCATTAATGCTTTATTACCATTAATGTTTACACCATTATTGTTGCATTTTTCATCTTTATATTCATGTTCTTTTTCATGACTCAATGTAATAATAGCACTGAAAGAAAAACAGACTATTAGGAAAATAACAGTGCATGGAGAAGAGGTAGAAGCCATCACGCATTAATTTCCTTGCTACCTCATTCTATTTAATATGCTTTTCAGAGTATTAGACAATTAGTAAGAGGGACATCCATAGAGAGCACTGGATCAGTATTCATGTCCCCACAATGAAGCAGAAACGCAGGCAGTGAAACAGAAAAGCCTTTCACACACAGAGAAAGAGGGCTCTAACTGTAATTAGAGGCTAATGAATGGAGAGCTAACTAAGTGGCACCTGTTCCACTCGCACCCTCTTGCTAATGTCTGGTCAAGTGTTCAGCTCGTGGTGCTAATGTGTCTGTGTGTGTATTTCACAGTCTACTTTACAATTCGCATATTCATGGTGTCAAGTTTGGTTGCTTGCAGGAGGCTATACCCTAGTTGATTTTCTCATTTGCCTCGCAAGTCCTTTATCAAACATTTTATATTTATAGATTTTTGTGTTCATGTCAATGAACTCTCTCCCAGAACACAACAAGTGTCATCCTAGGACTTGCAATCCAGGATTGCTAAAGGGTTATATATGCCACAGCAATGCCTCAGAGTGATATATCTTTTATCTTAAAAGAGTTAAGATAAATGGGTGAAAACAAAATATTAAATTGGCAACTGTGTGCTGAGTCATAGTTGGTGAATGACTTGGCTTAACCTCTGGTGAACCACCCATGATTTCCCTCCTCAGAAGCATAACACAGTCTATGCACTATAGAGTGGCCTTTATTGAGTTAGCCAAACCCCAATTTCTCCCTCTCTCTGCCCCTGATTGAGTTTAAGTGGAGGGGTAAAACAGTTTTGTATGTGTGTGTGTGTTTAGAAATGTTTTCCAAGCTCACCTGTCTTAGTCTCAGCGCTTTGTAGTCGCTGTAATGAAGTTTCAATGAGAAGGATGTCGCCTTGGCCCCCAACTTAGAGCCAATTTGCATGACATTTAGGCCAAGATGAAGAAGTCAGCCTCACACTGTGATGGGTGAAATGAGCACTGGATCTCTTTGACCTCCTTGAAGATGAGGGGAAAAAACATTTATGTAAATGTACCCAAATACAGAGCAATGCAAAAGTAACCTCCATACCCTACTTTAGGATATAACCTAAATATAATAATTCAGGCTTATATTATTATACTTATTATGCTTATTATATTATTATACAGCTCCAGCCTGGAATATAGATTGGGCATGATTACTTTCTTTTTACCACACATTGTGCATAGCTGCTCCACCCTACAAATCAACAAATTACAAATAAAAAACAAAAGGTATAGTATAGCCCTTAGGTTCTTCACACCCTATTACATGGTTGTTTCAGCTGTATTTTCCAAAAACCACAGCATTTACAGATATCTGTTCCAATCAATGCTTAATTTCCCTAATTAAGCTCTGTTTGTTAGGGGGAGCTCATTCTTGAAATTAAGTGGCATTGTATGATTTGGGAACAAATGCCTGTGAGTGTCATACTTTTCTATACTTGTCCGGATGTCTCTAATAAGGAGTGCAATTGTAACGTGCAGCTCGCAGGAGAATTGGCAGGACATAAGTGCGTAAGATCGTTGTGTTTTATTTGAGGGAAAATCCATAAATCAGAGTCCTAAGTCGTAGCAGTGTTCAGATAACAGGCAGACAACAACAAGACAGGGTAGTCCATACTCAGTCCAGAAAGAAGGTGAGGGTCAATATCAAGAAGTCAACGAAACAAAAGGAAACATGAAAAAAAAAAGAAAACAGGGAAACAAGAGACTCGAGACACTAACACGAGATATAACCAACAACGCTCGGTAATGAAGGCTATGAAACACAACAATACTTCGCACAATCAGCGACGAGATGAGGGGGCGTGACCAGAACGAAAACAGAGACGTGACAACGTAAACACAAAGCACATGGTTACACGAATGAATGAACATATAATCAACACGGAAGCGCTCTGAGAGAGGGAGTTCACAACGGGGAGTTTATGACAGTCAGCTTAATTTAGAATAACTCTAAATTAGGCCTAAATGAGAAAGCACCCATTTTTAAACAGAAAACTGTATAGTGAAAATTTCTGTTTCTCTGTGAAAGAGTCTCTTTTTAGTCAAACTGATTACAGTATTCTGTTTACACTTGGGCTGTCAAATTGCTTTAACAGTTGCATTTGAATTTTATTTCCTTGAAAGATTTAGTATTTAAATGCATTTGAATGTTAATGAGATTATAATTTTGTACTGTCACAGACATTAAACATTAGCAGTAGTGCTACATTATGTTTGTATTGCTTAAATTACAGAAGGTGAAAATTATGTTGTTTTATTAAGCAAAGAAAATGACAAGGAGGCAATATCCTAATTTTATACTCCCTTAATTTTTTTATTCATTTTTTATTTGGTTATCCACAGTAATGTTTTATTGTTGCTGATATTTACCTAAATTTTACATTTCTTTGGCTACACCCCATCTTCATTTCGTCTTCACACAGGAATATTTTTCCTTAAATTTAAAGAGCAGGTCCAGCTAATTTCATGAAAAATATAACAAAAACATGATCTTAAACGGTATTATCCCTTATTTTGATAATTTCTGACTTTAAACAAAAGTAATGTTCTGTTACTAGCGTATTTTTTCAAAAAAGTTGGGGGTTGGCTAGATTCGAGTGATGCACAGTCAACTAGTACACAGATTTATTTAATTCTCACGCTGTCAAAACATCTTTATACTCGTCTTTCTGACACAAAGACGCTCGTCAATCCCACACTAGGGAACACTTGGCAAAGGCATTTAGTATGAGCTGAAGGTCCTCTGCAGAATGTGGTACGATGCCGTAGTCGTCCGTGTACTGAAGCTCCATGATGATAGTGGCGCTCAGTTTGCTGCTCTTTGCACTGAACCGATTCATGGTGAAGAGCCCGCTATCTGTTCTGTACAGTATTTGGATCCTCTGTGGCGGGTCTTGGCCGGTAAGGTGGAGTATAGCAGAGACAAAGATAGAGAACAGAGTGGGAGCAATGACGCATCCCTGTTTAGCCCCCGTCTCTACGTTAACGGGTTCAGACTCAGAGCCACTGCTTCTGAGTACCGTGGCTGACATGCCATTATGGAGCAACTTCATATCTGTCAGGGCAGCCATATCGTTACAGTATGCACCAGAGAGCTTGGCGGTCTACTGAATGGAAGGCTTTAGTAAGGTCTATGAAGGCCATGTACAAGGGCTGCAGTTGCTCACCGCATTTTTCTTGAATTTGACGTGCTGTGAAGATCATGTCTGCAGTACCTCTCGATGGACGGAAGCCACATTGCGATTCTGGGAGTACTTCCTCAGACACGTGTCCTGGATTAGCCAGGACACGTGTCAGCACTTTGCCTGTTGTTGACAGGAGAGAGATTCCCCTGTAATTGCCACAATCTGCTTTGTTTCCTTTCTTAAATATGGTCACTATCAGAGCTTCCTTGAGCTCTGAGAGCAGTTGTTCCTCTTCCCAGACCTTAAAGAGCAAGGCATGTATGTGGTGCAGAAGCACTGATCCACCTGCCTTAAGGATCTCTTCTGGCGGCTTTGTTGCTTTTCAAGCTTCTAATGGCATCTTGCACTTCTGTCACACTGGGAGGTTCCCATATGTCGTTACTCATGGGTCTCTGGGGGATTTGGTTGATGACAACCAGTTTGGCGGTGCTTTTTTGGCTAAAGAGTTCTTGAAAGTGCTCCCTCCATAGGCTTTTGATAGCCTTACTGTCCTTGAGCAGTTTCTGTCAATCCTTTAAGTGCAGGGGATTTAGGCCATGGTAGCTTGGACCGTAAAATGCCTTGGTGGCGCTAAAGAAACCCCTAGTGGCACCGGAGTCTGCTAATCTTTGGATTTCGAAGGACTTCTCTGTCCATCATGAGTTCTAAAGCTCCCTCGCTCTGCGCTGGACAGCTGCCTTTTTGTTTCTCTGGGTTTTGCTTCCGAGGGTCATTCTGACAGGGATGGAAAGCTTTCCTTTTCTTTGAGATGAGTTGTTCTATCTCAGTGTAGTTTTCATCAAACCAGTATTGGTGTTTTCTAGACTTATACCCAAGGGAAATTTTAACCGGGATTCGAACTCACAACCTTCCGATCAGTAGCCCAGAACCTTAACCGCTGGACTTACCCCAAGCAACGCCTGAAGGTGCTGCTGTGTGGCAGTTTCGCCTAGGCACTCAAGATTCAGTCTTGGGCGGATCTGCTTCTTTTGAACCCGCCTCTTCCACATGAGTCTGATGAACATTGTCGAACGAATGAGGCGATGAGCTGTCCAGCAGTCATCTGAGTTGATCATGGCCCTAGTGATGTTTAGGCCTACATCGTGGCTCGGAAAGGGCAGCTAGATTAATATGGCATCTCCTCAGCTCTCTTGTGATGATTGCTGTTCTCCTCTCTGGTCGATCACTGGTTGCATTGTCCATCAGGTTGCGCACATTCCAGGTTCCAAAACTCATCTTCTTCTTTTTGTGTGTCGTAACGCAAGTGACTATTTTTAGGGCACCTTTTCCAGCCCCCTCCCCAGCTGGGGTGAGCAGAGTGGATCCTAATTAGGACTGCTCGGTTGTGGGTACAGCTTCCGAAGGGCTCTTTCTGCCTCAGTCCAAGAGCCCAGAGACTGAGTCTGACACCCACCACCTGATGTGCCAGCTCGTGACTAGGAGCTTCCAGATCTCATAATCCTGCCCCCATCGCCAATGGTCACCATAGGACTTGATTCCGAAGGGAAGCGTATCCTCAGAGAACACACACACTGTCTCACACTTAATATCAAATCTCTTACACTAGGGCTGCACAATATGGACAAAAACCGTGATATACAATAAAGTTGTTTGATATTGCAATAATGATCTGAATGAAATGAAATCTGATAAAGGACTGACAAAAGAATAAAATTTTATGGTGTATTTAACAATTTTAAGGTTTATTTAACAATAATGGCAATATTTCTCTCCTTAAAACAAATAACAAAATTATTATTGTGCTACTACTTATTGCACAATCCATTTATACCATCCATTTTAAATGTTTCAATATTCAAATAACATTTTTGTAGACTCAGTGCAAACATTATTTTTGCAAATATTAGACTTAACAACCGCCATCTTCATCTTCATCTTCATCTTCAGTCTTTTTTTAAGCCCCTCTAACACACAGTGAGGCCAAATCTCAAGGCCTAGGCCTATTCCCTACATATGCTGTCCACATACGGTATAAGATAATGGTATTGCACACTATAGTAGTGCACTAGGCTATTGTCCAATAGAACACCATTTGAGACTCAACCACAGAAAAAAAGGTAGAATGTAGATAAGAACATAGCCGAAGATGAAAGTACATTTTTGTCTTTACTAATTTACTTGAGTAAAGGCCAATTCACACTGAAAGCGTTTCTGAAGCGCTTTTTTCGACGCATGCATATTAACAAGCGTTTCAGCTGCGTTAGAGGCGCGTGCAAACTCAAGCCCGTGCGTCGCACTGCCCTTGTTTTAGGCACCCCCCGGCCGCACTCGCACACCAACTCGCGCGAGTGAACCGTAAACTCAATAGAAATCCATTGAAATCCCACAATCCCACGTTCTATACGCTGTGAGCTAAATATTGCAGAGAACAAATCATTTTAGGATTAAAATAATTAATTTTAGGTCATAATTTAAACTTCTTTAAATGCATCCCAGTAAAATACGGTTTGAAGGCTGCAAATTTGAATGACATAAAATCCAAACATTGCCAATAAAGGAATGGCCATAATGCACCAGATTTTGAGTGTGGAAAGACTTACAGTTATTATGTCTGGGGTTTACATTCCCCCACAAACGAATGCAAGTGAAACGCTGCAGCGGCTTGCAGATCTGTTAACAGAGGTAGACTCGGACTTGCAAATCATAATTTTGGGCAATTTTAACCATGCCAATTTAAGCCAGTACCTACTACGTAAGTAATAACAGCAAATAAAATGCCCCACTAGAGAAGGGAGGACTCTGGACCACTGCTATACAGCTATCATGGATGCTTATTTGCCACCCTGAGCACTCTTGGGAAACGACCACTCCATGATTCAACGTATTTCACCATATAGGCAGAAGCTGAAAACTGACTGTTTTGACCTTACAGACTTGAGTATTTTAAAAGCTGCCACTAGCAATATCCATGACTACAATACTGTAACTTTATTTATCAGTTTTTGTGAAGAAGTGTGCAGTACAACAAAAACTATTGTAAAGTGTAACAATTATCAACCCTGGTGTGTGCATCTGGCAACAGTGAGGAATATTTCAAAGCCAAGTACTCTAAAGAGAAACAAATCAGATTTGGAGATTCTCTGATAAGCTTGGGAAACAATTATCTGTGAAGAACTACTCATCAGTCTGGAGAGGCCTCCAATACATTACCAATTCATCTATCTCTGCCATTTATCACTACAACAGTGGTCTGCAGGCTATAAGGCTCGGGAATCAACGGCACACCTCGTTAAATTGTGGGACTGTGTCACGTGCGCGGCTGTGCGCGTGAACTAGCGGGTGGTTGCCATGGCACCTGCATGTCGTTTGTTTGTAATCAGTAGTGTTTAAAAGCCCTCCTTGTTTCCGTCTAGTTGCTCGTGATTGTTTGTATGTCCGCTTGTGTTCAGTTCCGCGGTGTGTTTTTGAATCTGTGAAGTAATAAATGTTATATGTTTAAACCGGCTTTGCGCTTGTGTCCGCCGCTCCGCTACAAGTGTGACAGACTGATTGTTCAGGGTCACAGAAAACTTGTGAGTTTGAGCCATGGAAAACCTGGAAATGTAACACGTTTATTGATTATTCTGAAAAACATGAATGAATGAAAGATTCTCTAATTATCCCTCAGCATTTTTTCCTTCTGCCTGCTAGCTATATTACTCATAACAATGTATAATGACAGAAATCATTGATTACCAACAGTTGTGTGTTTCTCTTTGTTTTAAATTAAAATATTAAATATTATAAGTTTCTGGGAGGTAAAGTTACATTTGTTGTAAAAAACAAAACACATAAGACTAAAATTAGTAGAATTAAATAGTGTTTAAAAAGTTACTATTCTGATCCACTTGGGTCTGAAATAGCTAAGACCAGAGATGCTAAGAAAGTGTAAGAGAGGCAAATGTTTTTTTTGTGTTTATCCTCACTGACTTTGTATGTAAATTTCTCTTATCATTGCTCTCCCACAGGTATTCTGTCTGCCAGAATAATGAGGAAGAGACGGCATTGGACACGTCAGTTTAGTGTATTCAAGCAATGGAGAACTGAGAGTTTTTAAGGACGTGTAGTAAGATTTGACCCAATGGCGAAGAAAGGGCGCTCCAAGGGTGAAAAGCCTGAAGCCATCATCTCTGCCTTACAAGCAGCCAATGAAGACCTCAGGTCCAAACTAACTGACATTCAAATTGAACTGCACCAAGAAAAATGCAAGGTGGGTCTACAACAAAATCTTTCTCTTGAGTCCTTTTGCTGTTCCCAAATTTGCACACAACACAATTATATATTCAGCTTTAGTTTTTTTGTAATTCATGGGCCATATATAGACAGATTTGTGTCTATTTGTGTATGACACATGAGCCATGTGTCATACACAAATAGACACAAATCTGGGCTTAGAAATGTGTCACAGGTCAAACAAAGGAGAATGTATATTTATACTAGGGTAATATTACAACAAGATACAGGTGAGACAAACTAGAAATAATGGTCAAGGGGTCTGGCCAAGTCAGAGCAGGAACTGAGAAAAATAGGATCCTAACAGGAAAATATTGTGACAGAAGCCTCCCCTTAATGCATGGGATACAGTCTGTGGAAACAGGAGGATACAGGATTTCCACAGACGGATGGGGACTGAGACATGGACTAGGACTAGGACTCAGGTGTTGATATTGACATGGGGCAGGAGCTGAGACACAGGGGCCTAATCAGTGGCAGAGATGAAGACTGGGATGGGATGGGAGCCATTGCCATCACATGAAACACTGCAGAGGCCAATGTGGTGAGAGACTTGGGAATCCTCCAGAACCAGGCAGATCATGAAGGCCAGCGTAGCAGGGGTTGTCAGTGCAGAAAAAGAAACAAGCCTAGGTTATCTAAGAAAACAAGGTACAACAAAATAAGAAACTACGTACATGGAGACAAAGATCACAAGAATTATAATACCAAGGCTCAGAAATGTGGTTTTGGAACTTGAGGCATAGAGAACATAAAATGCTCACCCAGTTATTATGAAGATTTGTTGGGATTCATAATGCTTGCACAATAACAATAAATTGGCATTTTATTTGTAATTTGGTAAATACGGCTCTTGATGTGAAATATAGCTACTTTTCTTTATTGCTTATTTAAAATTACTGATGAACTTGACCAAACCTACAGGAGCACCTGTAGCTCTTTTACCCATTGACAGACATTTTATTCAAGCCCGGTATTTATTTTCTGTACACAATTTCCACATGCAAAATCACTACCTGACCTTGCAATAGAAGTAATAAAAAACAATAATTATAATAGTAATCATAATAATAATCATCAATCATTTTATTTTGAGTTCAGTGTTTATGATAACATTAATAAAACAATCTACAATCCTTAATACTGTAAGGAATGACTTGAACAGAGAGTTGGATCCAAGTGCAGAGATGTTTATTAAACACGGTAGGCAATACTTGTAGTAGTTTAAACAAAGCTGGGGTCACACACAGAGCAAGGGAGAGAAAGAGAGCAAACAAATCCGAATGGGCAGGCAGAATCGTTAACACGGTAATCCAGATAGAGGGTCGTAACCAAATCAACAGAGTAATGGAAACACTCAGAATTGTACTACAAGAGTGGCAAGACTTCGCAACGAGTGTGAGTAAACCAAGAGTCTTTATAGAGAAACTGACGATCAAAAAAAAAAGGTGCAGGTGAGTGTGGTGACCTGGAACTGTTAGTACTCTGTTGATTTGGTT
>JAOUQW010000019.1:252139-264830 GCA_028565825.1 Olivaichthys viedmensis
TATAGTATGCTGTATAGCCTGCTGTATGCTGTATAGCCTGCTGTATGCTGTATAGTCTGCTGTATAGCCTGCTGTATGCTGTATAGTCTGCTGTATAGCCTGCTGTATAGTATGCTGTATAGCCTGCTGTATGCTGTATAGCCTGCTGTATAGTATGCTGTATAGCCTGCTGTATGCTGTATAGCCTGCTGTATGCTGTATAGTCTGCTGTATAGCCTGCTGTATAGCCTGCTGTATGCTGTATAGCCTGCTGTATAGCCTGCTGTATGCTGTATAGCCTGCTGTATACTGTATAGTCTGCTGTATGCTGTATAGTCTGCTGTATGCTGTATAGCCTGCTGTATAGTCTGCTGTATGCTGTATAGCCTGCTGTATAGCCTGCTGCCTGCTGTATAGCCTGCTCTATCACTAGTGTGCCTCAGAGTGCAACCAAACTTCCAAATGCTAAGCGTTAACACTTCACTCACAATGCAACATGTTGCGTAACACTTCTCCAAAGAGAGATGTGCATAACTGTTTATTTTGATTTGTTAAATTTAGATTCTGAAAAAGAGCCTGTACAGTGTCCATTTCCCCCTACTCTGGAATTATAACATCTGTTATAAACATGCCACTTGCAGCTGTGACAGTCTCTAGAGCAACATTTTCTGGTTTGAATTCTAGAAACAAAGTTAAATTCTACCTCAGTTCAACTTCTATTATCTTGAGGCTGAAGGGCTAAGAAACACATCGTTTTAAAATGGTCCAGCATCTGGTTTGGATTCTTAGAATCTTCTTTGGTGGATGCCAATAATTTTGCTTTCAGATCTCTCTCATAGTCCTCCATTCTGAAGTGCTATCTGCACACTTGTAGATTTTCCATGCATGTTAACATCCTCTCCTATAGCCCACTAACCACTTTTTGAAAAGTTTTATAAATTTCTTTGGGAAACATTGAAAAAGTTCTCCTTTAGCCTTCACCTTTTTGTATTAACCAGAGGGTACGCTGAACTTCGCAGGCATTCTGCAACTGAATTGTTATCTTGGATATAGAAAAAAAGAGGTCTTGTTCTGGATTCTGGAATAAATGGAAGACGCAAAATACTGGATGCGATAAAAAAGGATTTAGTTGTGTACACTGTAGCTAAGAAGCATTTATGGCAATATTGATCTCAAGGAGCTCAAGGTTTCATTTCCTCTCTGTCCAAGAATTCATTGTCATTTTACTTTTTTTGTTTTGGAAATTGGGTCATATAAGTGCTTATAACGTCACGCCTCTTCTGCCAACCAATCCTCGAACTGAAGTACAGAAGTATAAATCTTCCCTAATACTTTGCTATATAAACTGGAAAGATACAGTACTATCTATAGTACAAGAATATTAAACTATTATTATTAACTAATGTTAGTTAACTAATATTAACTAACAGAGAGGATAAAGAAAAGAGACTAATTTCCAGTATCTTCAGACTGATGGTGTGCATTGTGTGAGTTGAGGCTTTTTTTTTTGTGTTGCAGATGCTCAACTCCGAACAGAATGCAAAGAAGCTTCAGTCATTACCAAATAAAGAACCACACAAAGCTGCACAAAGGACAGACGAGGATGTAAATAAACCATCGCATAAAGAATTAAATAAAGCATCACACGGTGTGAAACTGCAGGCATCAGAAGAAGCTGCAGTGGAACGGAACGGGGACTGTATCAAACAGCACAAAACTGAGAAGAGGAAAATAAAGAATGGCGAGGGAGGGCGAGAGAAACGGAAAAACAAAAGAAAGAAAGTGGAAGAGGCGGAAAAGAAACCGACAGAGTACGTAGCTGTGCCAAGTAGAAACAGAAGGCCATTGGAGGGAGCCTTTCTGACATTGTTGTGTTCCAGAAGAAGCGTTAGGTCACTTTGTTTTTGACCTAATGTTACAACGTGTAACAAAGTGTACTCAGCTTTTTAGTTTTGGTCTATATGATGCAGAATTGATTAATGTACTGCAGTTCTAGAATCTACATATAAATAGTTACTATTTTCAAGACTTAAGTACAATATAGAAGAAAGTATTGTTAGGTATTGCACAGGCTTCCACTTCTGCATATATACATAACAATTTCAATGCAAGATCTCACAATTCAGTGGCAATGGTAACCACATAATGTGTGCAAAATACACAATAAAGTAGTTATCTGAGCTACACATGTGCAAAAATATCCATCTCTAGTCATGTGTGGCACATGTATGCAAAATAGTTAGTCATCTGAGGCACTTGTGTGCAAACTATGCAATAAAGTGCCTCATCTGCGGTGCAGATATTCAAGACATACTGTACATATATGCATAGTATTTAATGGTCAGGCATATATATATACAGTGGTCATCTAAAACATTCAACATGTATACAAAGTATACATATGTGCAGAATATACAGGAAAGTAGTCATTTACATCAATGTACAAAATATATATCAGTCATATGAGACACGTCTATGCATAATACTTACAAAATATAGTCTTGGATCTCAAATAAGTTACCCGTGTCCTCGTGAAATGTGATGTCATAAGCTCTCCGCTTTCTTGTTCAGAGCGGATATCTGGTTTGACGACGTCGACCCTGATGACGTTGAGGCCGCTGTGGGCTCGGAGGCCGCTGACATTGTGAGGAAGAGGAGCGGTATAATGAAGAGGGATGGTGAAAGCGCAGAGAGGCGCACAGAACAATTGCTGGTCAAGGAGAGCACTTGTGTTGGGTACAGAAAAAAAAAATCCCCACTCACCTTTCTTTCTTTTCCTAGCTGGGATTTTGGGAAGAATTCTATTGGCGAATCCATTAGCTGGTCTCCTGCTATGTCAAATTAGCAGGAATGCCTTTGATCTGAATCTGATTAGATCTAAAACTGCATGCTACTGTATGTTTGTCAAAATACTACACCAACTATGGTACATATCCTTTAGTAAGCAGTGTTAACTGTCGAGATAAAGCAGCCACAACAGTGCTTTCCTGGTTGTCATGAGAATGGGCCGCTGCCAAGAGCTACGTCGCGATAACTGCATACTATTGGGCTAACCTGTGGTGGCAAAACAAATGTGATTGCATGCAATTTAGGACAGGACTATTTGAATGGTGCTCTTTTGATTATCTTATTGCTCCTCTTCAAAATACTCCTGTAACCGCAGTTGATGGAAGAAGTCCAATGATGCGCATTTTCTGTTCTTGGAATTATTTGTTGGAAATTTGCTGTGTTCTGGTATTTGTAGTCATGCATCCCTAACATCAAATATTCTCCTTATTCCCTTTCTTTTCTCTTCCTCGCTGCTTATTGTGATTGACAGATTGACACGTGCTGTTGCTATGGACTGTGAGATGGTGGGAGCGGGGCCTGGCGGAGAAGAAAGCATGCTGGCACGCGCCTCCATTGTCAATTACTTCGGCAAGTGCGTGTATGACAAATACGTCAAACCGTCGGAGAAAGTCACCGACTACAGGACAGCCGTGAGTGGCATTCGACCTGCAGACATCGAACACGGTGAGCGAGAGAAAGAAAATATTTTTAGCATCATATCAGCAGTCATCCTAACAAGTTTTGAAAGATCACCCCAATATCATCCTAATCACCCGGATACCCTAATTTCCAAGTCATCTTAATATTAAAAGCATAAACATCCCGTGCTTGCTAAAATCATATTTTGATTTATTCAGAACAACATTCAATATTGTTATACGTTGAAATCAACTGTATTTATGTATAGTGATGCAAATACAGTAGGTTTCAAAAGGCCACTGCCAAGTTCACAAGTTATCAAAAACTAATAAGTAGTTAAAACATCCTCTTCCTTCACCATTTGCTTTATTAAAAAAAAAAAAACCTGTTGACATATGTATTTTATTTAAATGGTAACACGTGCACTCCTAACACAGTGTTGATGATCTCTTAACGACCAACACTTCCAGTATATTGACGCAGTTGGTACACTTTTTTTTTAAGAACCAATTTTTGATTCATGTTAGTGAAGAGTGATATAATCTTGGCTGATAAAATTGTAGTAGTTCTTAAATAACTGATTAAATAAAAACAGTTCTTGGTAGTGGATTTAGACTTTTGGACCCTAGTGTACGTTATGTTCATTATTGGTTCCTGTGTGTGTTTCACAGGCGAGGACTTCAAAACAGTACAGCAAGAAGTGGCTCAGATACTGGAGGGACGAATATTAGTGGGACACGCCATCCATAATGACCTAAAGGTGCAGTACACCGTTGAGTTCAGGCTGAATGTTTATTGTTGTCTATTGTTATAGAAATTTAAGTAATTGTTAGATTTGCTTATTCTGTTCTCTTTTATAGATTTTGTTACTGGATCACCCAAAGAAAAATATCAGAGACACGCAGAAGTACAAGCCGTTTAAGAAGATAGCAGAGGTAGTGACCGTTTTCCAAACAAGTCATTTGCTTCTTAGGAATGAAAAGATGGTAACTGTAGAAAAATTATTTTTCTTAGTAAAGTCTGTCTCTCTCTCTCTCTCTCTCTCTCTCTCTCTCTCTCTCACATGCAGAGTGGACGTCCAGCGCTGAGAGTTTTGTGTCGGGAGATTCTGAATGTGAAAGTACAGCAGGGAGAGCACTCGTCTGTACGTATCTCTCTGGTTCTGTTAAAACACAAGCAAACTGTCTGATACACATTTGCACAGATTGTTGTGTTTTTCTTCCTGCGGTAGCCGTGTTCTTGTAAATTTACTTTGCAATGTGCCATATATCTGAAATTTAGCTACCAATGGTTTTCTTGTGTGTTACAGGTCCAGGATGCTCAGGCCACCATGCGCTTGTACACTCTGGTGAAGAAGAAGTGGGAGGCGGAGCTTAAAGCCAGCAGGGGCCAGACCACCAGCCAGAAGGGCCCTCGCAAACCCAGAGGCAAAACTGACCAGAGAACAGCTCAAACACACAACACACATGGACAATGAGCGCTGAAACGGAGCTTCAACTGATCAGAGAACAGCTTGAATACACACACACACACAGAAATGAAAGAAGAAAAAGTCCCAACTGACCTCAGAACAGTGTGTTTCCATCATGTTAGATTTAGCAGAATTAGCAGTAAGCCAGTTTTCCCAAATCTTTTATTGAAGAAGTTCACAATTGCCAGAATTGCATGATGCTGAACGCGGCACCATTGCTCTTCTGTTGATGTCGGACATTACATCTCTGATATCGGGTTTCACACACATCTGCTGATCATCAGCTATTTATTTCATGGGCAACTACATGTGTATGATCTGGCGATCATTCAAGTTGTGTTTCTCTAGTGCAGCCCTTTAGAAATGTGTGTGTGTGTGTACACAATATATATTTGTATTTCAGACCCAATGTGACCTTTTGTTTATAAGGTTTTCTATTCCTCAGTGATTATGAATATGTTTTATTAAAAGAGACCTGAAATCTGAATTTTCTTTGGTGCTGATACAGATATATCAGTGCGGAATTTCCCATGATCGTCATTTTGTAATGAGTAAATGTTGGATGTAGCCATTCACTTTATCTTTCTGGAATATTGCTACAGTGGTTAAACAGTTTGAATGAATCTGTTCCACATTTTGCCTGTTTCTCAAAACCTAGTAGCATTTTGATCATTTTAAATAAAGGTAGCTTACCGATATAACTTTATGATAAAAAACGTGTCAGGTGAAAAGCATGCAAATCCCATCACTGTGTGCTGCTCTTATAACGTGATGTAAGGTTACCTGATATCACTGGTCCACCCCTAATTTAAACTGATGTTATCTTTAACTGGTCTTGTTACAATGTTTTTTGGGGGGAATTTCATTTGGCAAATGCTCTTATTCATGACCTACTAATGAGGCAGAATCCAATTCAAGCAGATGGCAGAGCAGTTGAGAGTCAAGGCCCTTGCTCAGTGGCTGGGATTAGCACAGAACCTGAATTGCTGAGCTACCACTGTTCCATAAAGCTATCCCTAAAATTTAGGTTTCAGTAAATTTAAGTTAAGCGTTTTCTGAAGTCACCTAAAGCCGTCCGAACATTGTGGCGTAGAAATCGTCAGTGGTTATATTGCCATTTTGAAGAAAGGATTAAGGCCACTAAGCTGTAGAAGACAGATAAATTTATTAATTATCAGAAACAACAGGGAAAAAATGTATATTGTTCATACTAAAGAGACTCGACACACTTTAGCACACAACCTTAGAGAACCTTAGAGAGCACAACTACAGAAACTGAAGAACATTTGACTCTTAGGTTCTTTCATTCATGCTTTAAGATTTTATGGTGTTCTTCCCTTTATCATTGGAAACAGTTTTATACACACAGACTTTGTTTAAATGGAATATTGTATTGTAAACCCAACAATGCTAACATGGCTAACAGTGTCTGCCAGTAAGCGTGTTTCACTTGCATAACGCTAACTGGCTCTAACTTGCTTTCATCCATTATTAGCAAAGTTAGCATTTTTGGGGTAATGTGCTATTAGAAGAATACTTTAACTAGCTTGGACAATGATGATTGGAAGCTAACAGGGCACAAAAGTGAGCTGTTAGCACATCTTTGCTAGCTTCCGTTCACAGTTAGCCACCTTATCATGATTTTTCTTTTCTCTTTTGCCAAGCCATAGCTTTGACATTTAACCATGTGGCAACACAGGACACCCAAGACAGGAAACTGAAGAGCTCTGAATTCTTTCAAAGCAATTTTAGTCTTAGTATTTAGTAGTTCACCAAGTAGCATCATGCACAAATCATTTATTAATATGTAATGATTTATTGATATGTGTGCTGAATGAGAATCTAAAACCTGCACGCCATGTTAAAAGACCAAACTTAATTCAAGCGAAGGGTCAACGCCATAGGTCTGGACTGCTTAAAAGGGCTTTCAGGTATTAAACTAGAGTTTAATGTTTATTGTTATGTTAAGTAGTATTTTGGAGTGCAATATTGCATCTCAGCCTCAGCGTTCTGTCCAAATTCATGATTTTGAAGCCACGTCCATTAACGTTCTCGCTCTACAATACCCAGCGAGCATTAAGCAAATACGTCCTACAATCATTGGAAAATCTCACCGCAAGCAATTAGTGGTAGAGTGCTTGTGAATAAAAACTACGAGCTAAGCGTGTTTGTCCAAAATATGGGTAGGGAAAAATAATGCATTTTCCTTATTAAAGATTCAGTAGAAGAATGCCTGAGTACAGCAACACCATTGTGGTAAATACAAAGAGGTTAGGGTGTTGTTTTTCACTGTTTCACAAAAAAAGAACCTTGCTGAAAATGGTTTTTAAAAAAGATATGAACATTTATGGGCGTGCAGCCAGTACATCAGACGAAAGGAGTATGAGAGAGATCTAAAAGCAGAGTTATTGGAATCTCCACCCCTAAAACAATTCTCTCCACCAACGTACACCAGAGAAAGTGTTCATGGCTCTTTCTGCCTCAAAAGTATTCAAACTGTGATAAGGCAGCTAGCGAATATTACTGTATCTAGCTGTCTAACTTTTATTCCCTCTAAGCTTTTGGTTTGTAACATTATCATTTCTTAAAACGTATCCTGCTGCAAACATGAATTGTGTATTTGCTTGGCTCGGTTTACCCTGCTTAGTTTTACATGCTTTAATGCAAGTATAATGAGGTTTGAATTTGAGCATCCCTTGCCTTGTTATGCTCTTCTCTAAGCCAGTTTTTTTTTTCTTCTGTGCATTCTGGCTTCAACATGTGTCAGTATATCACTGTGCGATAGTCAATTAATCTTCTACGTTAACTAGTAAGGCAATATTGAACAGTCTGTCCACAAATACTGATCCCAAAAGTGGTTTTAGTCTTTACCTCCAAGATAAGGAGGATTTTCCCCCCCAGTATTCAAACCAGGCGCTTTACTGCATCACTGCTGAGGTGTTTAAGCATGTTCACAGCAGATGTATCGACGGTTACATTTTTCATTTCGGCCGAAGCGTCCAAATTACAATGCAGCATTATCCTGAATTCGCAGTAACATCACTGACAACCAGTAAAGTGTTAAGAGCCAGTGATCTTCACGCTCAGGCCTGGAGGATGCACAGGTTAATGGTTTCTCTGTCTTAACATGCGTAATGAAGTCCTTGACGTCGATCACACATGTAGCACTGAACCCATGATTCTCAATCCCAGTCTTTGGGACCTTTTGTTGGAAATCCCACTAGGCAAGAGAGCATAATGTGTGAGCCCCTTTTGCTCTTTATCGTGTAGTGTGTACCGCTACATTGACAAGACAATCGATTGCAAGCGATAAATGTCATGAGCATGAGCAGTACAGTGATTCTACGATTTTAAAAGTCATGTAGTGTCAAAAATATTCACTGTATGAACTGGAATGAAGTACTATTTCAGTGGAATTTATAGCATTGGAGGTAAAGAACGCCGCCTTAGAGACGCCAGAGAGACAAATAATGCTAGAAATTAATGTGTTAATACGTTTTCGAAAGAGAACACAGAGTTGAACGGAACAGAGAAAGCTGGTTCACCTGTTGGTTTAATTATGGTTTTAACGGTGAGCAGTGGTATTGATTCCAGGTCAACACCTGCGTAAACGTTTCATAGAGGTAAGACAGGAAATCTCAGTCTTAAATTGTCTAACTGTAACCAGGAGCTGTATCTCAGCATTGGTTCTTATTGTAACTGTAGCATTCCTGCTGGAAAAAAATGTTAATCTTTTTTTTATTATTACTTCAGGATGCTGTATCCAGCTAATGACCCCAACATCAAAAATGACATCACCACAGCGCAGATGTAAGAGCCATTCAGTCTCAGGAACCTTGCTAAAAGATGGTTTCCTGAAAACACTAAAATCTCCTACAATAACACCAAGGCGTTACTGAATCAGGATCAGATAACAGCGCTTGGTCCATATTTTTCTTTTTACACAAAGTAGGCTAACGTTCTAGAACGCTGTATGGCATTCCAGTGTTCTAAAAGTTAACATTCTAAGACACTATAGCGTTTCTATGGAAGCTAACGTTCTAGAGCACTAACAATTCAATGTTATAGAAGCAAGCTAATGCTCTAGCATAGTCTTATGCTACATTTAAATGGGGTCACGTGTTCACTACTTTGGAAGTTGATGGCTTCTGACAGCTGAGAGTTTACAAACTGTGACGTTGCCATTTCTCAATATGACGAAACCCATGAAAGCTGGGTTAGCTGTAGATGCTAAGTGCAATTACAGTGTACTTTTAGTTGTGCAGTTCTTTCCTAGAATTTAGAGAGAATCTTTTTTTTTCCCTGACGGTTTTGTCTCATTTCCACGGTAATTCTCCCTTTCGCTGCATGTCCCTATTTTAGAGTTGCTTAGCACCAGTGTTCTTACCACTTGAACATTTCATGTCTTCACCTGCCCATGTCATGCACAAATTCATTAGTTCCATTTAAACACTATTAGCGCCATTCTCGTTTGGAAAATGTTCAACAATAGAAAGAGAACCAGCAGGTTTTTGGAGTTCAAGCAGCATAGCACACTTACATTGTTTTTTTCATAATCACTGCATTGCAGCAGAAAACTTAGTAAAAAGGCTGGTTAGTCACAGTCACACACACCAAGTGGCTTTAGTGGCCATGTTAATGCACAAATCTGCCATGTGCTTTCACTGGAGGAAAAAAGAATGTCAAGTCTAATTCCAGATTATAAAAAGCTATTCTAGTCACACAGTTTTGACTTAGAGTTGAGAATTCTAGGGGAGAAAAAAAAATCCCACTCACCACGACTTCCAATACCTGCAGTAGGCGAAGGCGTAATCATGAATATGAGATACGAAATTGAAGATAAGTTAGTAACATGCATTCTGCTTTTCTGTACAGATGTCGGTGTGTGAGGTGACGTTTGATTTAGTGTCTGGATCATAAATTTCAAATAAATAAAAAGCAAAGTCAAACTACACTGCACAAAGCAGCCAATTACAACCTTGGAGCACAAAACAAAAAAGCACACACACACACAAAGAATGTACAACACAAGATCTCAGCCCTGATGTAAAAATAAGAAATCTGGCATAAATAAAAAATATCACAAGTTCTAGAAGAATTTCCCAGAAATGGAGACATAGAGGGATGGGAGAGGTAGAAGAACAAGAGATAACAGAAGAGAAGGAGGGAGGGTCGTCACGGGGCCGGGCCATCTGTCGTGCCTGCGAGTTTTCCTTCGTCGGCCTGTTTCTGGTGCTGCAGCCGAGCGTAGCTAACCGCATCCCCCCTGAAGGAAAAGAAAGACGGGGAGAGAGGGACAAATAAAAAAATATTGGGGGTAAGTATGTGAGTGAGTCAGTGTATTAGGAGGAGACGAGTCAGTCAGTCAAAAATGGAATCTTTTGATCAGCAAGTTATGATGTACGTAATAAAATTGTGTTAAAAAAAAAGTGTGTAAAATGTTTTAAGTTAATTAGGAGACACAAACAAGGACAGAAAATATGTGAATATTTACACCCACTCTCATGCACATTGCATATTCACGGCAGAAATCACTGCAGGATTATGTTCTTGTAAATGTATAAATTTTGGCGTATCGAGGAGATTCTCACTTCTTTCCGAGGGAGGCAAGTCCGTAGAGCACTCCCGTAGCGAAGGCGATAGCGTTCCCAAACAGTGTGGTGATAGACAGACTGAGCAACACAGGAAACAGTGCCATCCTAAAAGAGAGCGAGAGGTATAATTTGATGGGGAATTGTTCGCATGCACGGCAGATTCAAATCACTTTAGAGTAGAGTTCTAGGCTCTGTCCTAAATTACTGCAAATAGCCATATAATGTGGTATAGGCCGTTATCTTGTGCATTATAATATACTGTCATAATTACATAATTGGGACGATATTTGATTCAGCCATATATTAGTTATGCTTATACCATGGGTCCCTGACTGTCTATGCAAGAGACTTTCAAGGGACGTGTCACAGTATATTTGGTGCCATTTTGGGGTCCATCCCAATGGACAATGTGGACTAATATTTCAAATCACTGAACGCAGCAATAAATGTGATGAAAAGGGATCACTCTTCTCACAATAATCGCTTTATTGTAGTTATAAGGATGGAATGCGTCAAATAAGGATTTCTCTCCATTGATCGCTAGCTAGCTTTGACTGGGGATAAACATTTACAGCTAGGTGACTAGTTAACGTTGTTGTGGAATGATGGCGATATACTTATTTAAGCTAATGTAATGTCAAAATAAACCTGAGCCTCAGAACTGCCCAGTGTGAAAGAAACTATCAAAGTAACATTTCTGTCAGACGATATTCACCACAAATGCAATAAGTAGCCTGACTACCATCATAACTCTATCCGTTCATCTCTCTTACATACTCTCGCATATGAACACACACTGACCCGCAGTAAAGCACTGCTTTCTGCCAGGGCTTCATCCGGTCCACTCGGTCTGCCACGGTGTTTGCAAACTCCACAAACTGACAGCAAAACGGGACTTCGCAGATAAACAACACACATGCCGTCAACCTGGAGATACACACACGGTGTGTCCATAAACATGCACTGGAAGAATCTACCTGAATAAATCGAGGCTAATAAGCACTCACACTTAACCTGGCGATCTTTTCTCTTACCTTGCTAAATGTCACGCACAAACAGAATAAAGGGTGTGTGTATGCTTACTTACACCATCCAGACTCCTGCAGCAATATTTAAGGGGTGCACAGTCACACAGTTCCAAATGCCCATCACAGCACAGGCTAGAGAGAATGAGAAGGGGGAAATGTAACTACATTTTACTATATTAAATAAAAAACTGCTTTATTATTATTATTTTTTTACATTTTTCATTACTTCTACCAATAGCACCCCCATATGACGTGGTCAGCGAAAAAAAACCCACAAACTCTACACTCTGGTCACACATGTTTTTACTGAACAACTGAGTAAGCCATCCACATTAGGCTGAAGAGAACAGAGAGCTATTCACGGGGACCGACGTCGAACACACATGCACACTTGTGTACACTGCCCCTCTTGTCTCTCTGCCGGATAACAGAATGCTGTTAAAATGTCCTCAGCCCTCATCAACTGTGTGTGGGGTGTGCGTGTGTGTTAGATGTTAAATGTCATATACATGGGAGTTTTGCAAGTAAGCGACTGTGCGCGAGTGTGTATTTTGCAGTGTTTACACTCTCTCTGTGCTGGAAAGTGTGCGCTGGTTTTATGACCCAGGCATTAAACTGAACCATTGGGAGCTGTGACTAATAACAGACACGACAACAAAAGCAGGTCAACAGGAGGAATGAGTAAAAGGGATAGAGAGAGAAGAGAATTAGAAATAAGTAAGAGAGGAAGCAAGCTGATGGTTCAGCCATGACTGAATGATGTCAGCCAAAACAATGTGTCCATATGGAGCATGCCTACAATCACTCACTATACTGGACTAGGATCAGGTGCGTCCATAACATAAACATATCATAAAGACCATTATTATTATTATCGTCATTATCCACTTCGACCATAACCGTGTGTGTGTGTGTGTGTGTGTAGGGGTGTGTGTGTGTGTGAGTAGGGGTGTGTGTGTGAGTAGGGGGGTGTGTGTGTGTGTGTGTGTAGGGGTGTGTGTGTGAGTAGGGGGGTGTGTGTGTGTGTGTGTGTGTAGGGGGGGGTGTGTGTGTGTGGGTGTGTGTAGGGGTGTGTGTGTGTGTCTGTGTGGAACAAGCAGAATGGGTTTGTACAGCAAATGTATTTAAACCGGGCGTGACCTTGTGATTTG
>JAOUQW010000019.1:283629-296841 GCA_028565825.1 Olivaichthys viedmensis
TTTAAGTAGGAAGCTGAGTCCTAGGCATAAACTGTTTTTGGGAAGTGCAAGTCTTTAGGGTATCCATATGAATAGAGATCCATCTACGGCCAAGTCTTAACTTCTTGGTAGAGGCAACCAGGTTTTGGGCTAAAATATCCTGGTACCTAGCAGAATTCATGATGTTATCAATCTTCACAAGAGCCCCTGGACGACTAGCTGCAAAACAGCCCCAAATCATTCAATCATTCAATGCAGATAGCATATATCATTTGGTCCATCAGTTTTCACCTTGAAAGTGTCTAGTGCCAGAATGTGTCCCAGCTTCTGAGTTTGGCCCGTGCTGTGATGACTTGTTTATGTGTGTATGTGCGCGCGTGTGTGTGACAGTAACTTTGGCGTGTGGATGTACCTGTCTGTATCACTGTCTAGTCTGTAAGAGAGAATCACTTTCTCATTACTTAGACTGATGTCTTTAGGCCAGGTGGTTTATTAAAAAGCACTGTGTGTGTGTGTGTGTGTGAGAGAGAGAGAGAGAGAGAGAAACAAGAGTTTTCTGGGTGCTCTTGATACAAATGCATATCAGGTAACATAGCGAGTCAACGAGCATCTGTATGTATGTGCGTGTGTGTGTGCGTGTGCGCGCGCGTGTGTGTGTGCGCGTGTGTGTGTGTGCGCGCACGCGTGTGTGTGTGTGTGTTTGTGCACGTATCAGATTAAAGTCTCAGTATCATAGTGCTCGTCTAAGCTGAAACCACTGATCGTTATACAGACGATTACAATTCTTTCCTCTGAAATGAATAAGAATCTCTGTGTGTGTGTGTGTGTGTGTGTGTGTGTGAGAGTGTGAGAGAGAGAGAGAGAGAGGGGCAAAAAAGAGAATGCATCACAATACAGATTTTCACTGAAGCAGGTGAATCTTAAGAAGCTTATCAAATGAATCCTGTTTTGTTTGACATTAAAAGGCTTTCCGTGTGTCTTTTTTTTTTTTTAATCTCTGACTGATGGAGTGATTTGTGGATGAAGTATATTCTCCTTAGTCATTCAGTTGTGGTCTTAAAATGGATGTTGTTTTTTTAGATGTTATAATTAAACTGTATGTCCCAAACCAATTTTATTATAGTTTTGACTTTTATATTATAATTTGTCATTTATCATTTGAAATTCAGTTTTGTTTTAGTTTCTATTAGTTTTTATTTATATCTCTATATAGCCTAGTTTAAGTTTTAGTTTTAATAGAGTAATTTTAGTTCTAGAGACTCAATGAAAGTTGTGGAGCTATTTCTGTCTGATCTTGAGAGATGAATGCATGCATGAATACACAATGCACACTGTGTAAAGTCTATGGAATGGGCCTTAGTCTCTTCCTGCCGCCAGGCTGGTACCGAGACTTATAATACACGGTGCACGTCACTAATAATCAATCAATAATGAACTTTTTGACTCGTATTAGTAAAGAATGATGGAATCTTGTTTAAGAAGTTTAATTTGACAAGTTTTTAATAACTAATGCAATAGAAAACAGTACTTAGTAGTGAAGTCAGACCTTTGGACCCTGTTGTAAATGCTCCATTGAATTAACTAATGTATATGTGTATGCATGTGTTTATCTCTGTAGGTGGATCAAGTTTGAGGAGAAGGTGGAGGAGGGTGGAGAGAGGTGGAGTAAGCCTCATGTCGCTACTCTCTCTCTGCACTCGCTCTTTGAGCTGAAGAAGTGCCTAGAGAAGGGCACTGTCATGCTCGACATGGAGGCTAACTCACTGCAGCAGATTGTCGGTAAAAACTCCACTGCAACTCCTATCAGCACTTGCAACAAAGCAATGCACCTGAGCCGATAATTCCGAGATGCGTTTTCTGCAAACATAGTGTAAACTAATTTACCATTTAAATTACTCATGACCCATTTACTAAAAGTGGAATAACACAAAATGTTACGTGAATGGGTCATGGGTCTAATTCTCGAAATAACATGATTTCTCTAATAAACACTTTTAAAAGTCTGTTCATGCCTTTATGACCTTTCCCTCCATTTATTTACACACACATGTGCAGACACCTGCCATTGGGTAGAATGCGCATGTCTGTTTGCATAAATATTTTTTATACTGCTAATAAGCAAGATGAAGACAAGATGTAAGGGCTTTTTAAAAGTAAATTTTACAATTGCATTGCTATAAATAAAAAAAGAGAAATGGCCTGGGTCATTGGCAAATTAAGTGCTGGGAACATGAAGATTTACTAAATCTCTCTCTCTTTCTCTGTCTCTGTCATTCTCTCCCTTGACCTCTCAGACATGATCACGGACAGTCAGATCGAGACGGGGCTGCTGAAGGCCGAGCTGAAGGAAAAGGTCACATACACGCTGCTACGTAAACACCGCCACCAGACCAAGAAGTCCAATCTGCGCTCACTGGCCGACATCGGCCGAACCGTGTCGAGTGCAAGTAGGCTGTTTTCAAATCAAGAGAATGGTAAAGCTGGTTCACTGCTGCGCTACACTACACAAGCTCTCATACTCTGTGACTTTCTTTCCATATCTGTCTTTTAACTCTAATGTAAACTTTGGCTTTGCATTGCTTTCCTAACACTCATAGTCTCTATCTCAAATGCTACAATAGTCTAGTTAGTGCTCTTACCAGAATGTCGGCCATATTAAGAAATGTTCCAAACCCTAGAACGCATAGAATCTTTTCTAACAAAACTCTTTGATAGTTGTTATATTTGAGTGTTCATATGGTGAGGTTTCTGTGGCTGAGTTACTGTGTGGGTTCCCATAATGCACTGCGAGCATACGGCAGTTTTAACACAGAGAAATGAAAATGAGCAGTGAGTCGGTTTACTAACACGAGATTCAAATGATTGTGTAATGATATAAGGAGCAAAGTTAGCTATGTAATGCTAAAAGTTAGGTGCAACACAGCTAGAGGCCCTATTCAGCATTTACTGTCCCTGTGCTCTCTGTCAGGCTTAAGCCGAGTGTATTTTTGTATGAGCATTATCTTGCATGAAATATTAATTAGCCAGTAGTTGTTTCTTTTAGGTTTTCTTGATGATCATTACTTGTTAGAATGAATTCTACAAGGAACTGTTCCAGTAAACACTAGCATTTGGGACACACCTATAATTTCCGCTTCTGTCGAGGTTATTAACATACTAGTGTTTCATCCTTTGCGTTAGGATTTGCATATCATTTAAAAATGTGTAAAATAAAACATAAATATTAAATAAGACAACAGATTTTTCACAAGCGTAGTATAGTGCACAAATAAATGCTGTGCCATTCGTATCTGTACTTTACTGTCTGAAAAACAAGGTATTTCAACAGAACGTATATTTGCATTTTCATATTTATATTTCAGTCTGTCATACGTATTTGTAAGTAGACTGATTACCAGATCAATTTTCAAATATATATTTGTGAAAGCCGTGTTGCATTTGTGGTTACTGTGGACGCAATGCATTATGGGAATACATACAGTATTTTAGCCCCCAAGAATAATACCTTGTGAACACTCAAAAATAATGACAATCAAGAAATCTTGTTAGAATGGATTTAATGCATTCTTGTCTTCTGGACAATTAAAATGGCTGACATTCTTATAAGAACACTAAAGGGACATGAATTCATTGGGACATAGTCTTAGTAGTAATGAGAAAATGTGCTGTTTTTGTCTACAGTGATCTAAAAGAAAAATTAGTACCAAATCAACATAATTTAGAGCATGTTCTGTACAAAATCTTTCTGAACCTTCTGCTCTAAAATAACTTTTCTGTTCTCTGTTCTTCTTTTTTCTCTTCCCTTTTCCCGTGTCGCGGCTTGCTTCCCTCTGTGTGTGTGTTTGTGTGTGTGTGTGTGTGCCATGAAAGTACGCAGTTCTGTTGACCACTCCATGCCTCGCTTTAGCATCTCTGAAACTGAAGGCCAAATACAGATGCAGAGAAGCAACAGCACGGGTCTGATCTGTAAGTCTACAATCAGAGATTAAACCAAGAAGTAAAACACACTTCACACTGCTCTTGATGGGCTTGATCGCTAGGAAAGGGAATGTTACAACTTTTTGTTGTAAGAATTCATATAATTCATATAATCCAATAAAAAAAGTCCACAATACCAAAATTGCTCTTGTCAAGAACAGATTTGTTGATGCAATGATTCATACAAAAATAGATTAACTTGAAAGTAAAAGGGGAAAAAAATTAAAATAATAATAATTTGGCAAAAGAAATGTAACACTATTGATCCATCTTTTGGTCAGAGGGTTACTGTGGCCTCCACTCTCCCAGAGCTGTTTTCCCGCTGTCTCGCTGAGGAATGTCAACAATTCTGCAGTTGTAGTCTGTCTGTTCCATCGGCCTTCAGGGGTTGCGAATCTGTCTCTCCGACCTTTCTTCAATTCAATATAATTTTATTTGTATAATGCTTTTAACAATAAACATTGTCACAAAGCAGCTTTACAGAAATCCAGATTTAGATTTAGATCTAGATCTCTAATAATCAAGCCAAAGGGAACAGTGGCAAAGAAAAACTCCCTGAGATGGAATAAGGAAGAAACCTTGAGAGAAACCAGACTCAAAAGAGATCCTCTTCTGGGCGACACCAGGCTAGTGGGATTTTGATAATTATAACAGTTTTCTTCTTTCATCTTCAAAACAGAGCTCATTTATACCTATCATTACCCTCGTCCATCCCTGGCCACTCATTGGACCTCAAACTATTTTGAATCACACAGTTGACGAATCAACCTGCCAATTAACAGAATTAATCAAATGTTTAACAAAACGAATTAAATACCAGACTCACAAAATTTATTGCTATCATAGAGATGAGGAATTAGATATATATGTTATGTCCTAGAGAGGCTCACACATGTGAGTGAACACCCACAAAAGTGCACAAAAATTGGAGAAAACTCTTTTGTTCTAAGTTCTGTCAGCTAGTCTGTGATTACTACCTATAATGATCTCGCCCTCCACCATAGGTTGAGGTTCTCTTGTACAATGTCAAGAGAATGGGGGGCACCGCGGCAGGGGGAATGGTGGGGGTGGACCTGTGGTTTGACCATAAAAAATAACAAATGTTTGTTCACTGCCACAGAATTTTTATTCAATCAACAGCAATTAAAATATGGAAATGTCGGCATAAATTATGTTTATCCAAATTAGGGATAACTGCACTGCATTCTGATGTACTTTTCCCCCGTCTTTTTTATTAAAAACAAAGCAGGCTTAAATGCAGTGGCTGCTTTTGGAAACATTCAAATTTTTATTTAACAAATCCATAGGGCTCCCGAGTGGTGCAACAGAAAAAGCGTTCACCCTATCATCGACAGATCGCGAGTTTGAATCCCAATAATGCCACAGCCACATCCTTGCCCACAAGTCCAAGAGAGCATAATTCTCTTCTCTCTGGGTGGGAAGGATAGCATTACTCTCTCTCCCCTGCCAATCAAAATGACACTAGCCAATCGTGGGCGTCTGTGAGCTCATGTATACGGAAGAGGGCAGTTGGCGCTTTCCTCCAAGTGCATTGAGCTGCTCTGGGGCGTTGCATGGGCACCAGTTCGAAAATATGCGGAAGCTGGCTTCATGTGTCTCAGAGGAAGCATGTGTTAGTACTCACCCTCCCCGGTTGGTAGCTGTTGTGTGATAGAGGAGAAGTAGCTAGTGGGTGAGAATTGGCAATGACCAAGTTGGGAGAAAATAGTGTCAAAAAATAAAATAAATGAAAACGCTGTGATGAAAACGCTTATGTCTGATTTTTGTGCTTGTGTCACGGTCAGGAAAAATTGTGGCCCAAGTCATTATAGGCATAAGGCTAATCACATATACAGTATCATGCATTATAATTACACAAAGGTGGAAAGTAAGGACCTCATTTCTTACAGTGTTATTTTAGTCTATTAATAGCTGGCTAATAGCCTGAGAGCTAATCAGCTGATTAGTGGTTTGTACAAGATATACGTACAACATACGTTGTATGTATAAATTTATTCCAAGGTCTAATCCGTGCCTGGAAAAGTGTTCGTAAATCCATTTAATCCTCGTGTACATTTCACTTAGAATATTTAAATACTTTTATTTTTATGTCAGAACAGACGCCAAAGAATCATGAACTTTTATAACTAAACAGAGTTAGGAATAAACTTATAGTTAAATACATTCAGCACTTGTGTAAATTTAGAAAACACAGGCATACAGGCTCATACACACACACACACACACACACACACACACACACACACACACACCCATCACCCACAGATCACACAGGAACATTCAGAGCGACCCAGTGAGACACATTTTGGTAAGGAATGAATTTCTTCACAGCGCTACAGCAGTCACTGCAGCAGCAGTATAAAATTTTGAGACGGCAATCTTATGGAAAGAATATTTTTGTTATTTCTTTGATTTAAGATCAGTTCTTTTTTGAAACTGTACAATACCTACAATAATACTGCTTTCAATTTTATACATGAATGATGGCAGGGCTTTAGTGTGAATGTCACTTTGGTCTCAGTTTGGCTAGAGATAACCAAATAACTGTAAGTAAAAAAAAAAAAAAGATGAAATTATTGAACCTATGTTAAGACCTCCAGTTTTACAAAACCTTTGTGTTTTGCATTATCACATTTTCATTTTTGGCGGTGACATCATGTGTCAGACATGCCCAGATTCAGCTCAGCTGATTAGAAGTGTCAGTCATTATGCAATTTTATACACTATAATAGACGATAATAGGCCATAAATAAAAGTTTGAGCAATAAATGCAAGTCATTGGAATCTTTTTCTGTTTTAGGGTTATGCCCACATTAAAGGGTTAAATTGTGATTAAATTTTAGATTAAACTTTTTTTAAAATAAACTTTAGATTTTTTAAACTTCTGCCTCTAAATGGATCTTTTGTTTTGTTTCAAATCTATCTTTTTGTTGCTCTTTGTAAAATCTTAACCTTTGTGTCTTGAAACCGTCCTCTGACCTCTCGTTCATCCATACAGGTAGTCCAACTACAGCGCACCGCAACCTGACCTCCAGCAGCCTTATTGACCTCTCCGACAAGCCTGAGAAGGACCAGGTAGGACCACAGTGTGTGAGAGAGAGAGAAAGATGCTACCTCCGGGTTGGCCCTGACCTTGATTAATAATGATAATAAGTTTAGTTTATAAAGGCAGGTCTTTTAGAAGGGGAGAGAAGTCTTATGGTCAGTTCTGTGGGCCAAGTTTGGAATATGTTGAAGCCTATTTAAGGTTTTTAGCAGGAATGCCAATGAAGAGGGAAGTGCCATAATGAAGTCCAGAATTGTCTGGTACTTTCTCTTACACACCTTTGCAAGCATGGACATGCACATGCACCTGCTTCTCTCTCAGTGCCCACACACATTCAAAAGCACACTTTCCCTCACACACCAGAGCAAGCATGCATAAAATATGTACATATGTTTCTTTAATAGTCTCTACTATCTCACACATTCACTCAAATACACATGCACCTGTTTCTCATTTCTATCTCTCTCTTATTGCACACACGCATTCAAAAACACACATAGGCAAACATACACACATGCTTCTTTGATAGGTTCTCACCACCTATTCTGTCACACATTAACTGAAATACACACACACAAACGCACACACACTACTTTCTCTCTCTTAGCACTTATACACATTCAAAAACGCCTTACATTCTCTCACACACCCATTCAGACATGCATACATACTTCTTTGATAGCCTCTCGTCTCCTGTTCTCTCACACACACTCAAATGCAGACCGTTCTTTCTTTCAGTCTCTCACACCCACACATGGAACACGAGCATCTGTCTCCATCCAGGAATTTACACAGTACCTTTCCTCTGTTTAATTTACTCCATTTCAGATGTGGTTTTACTCTCCCTCTCACAGGAATAGGTTTATCTCCTCCTCTTGCATCAGAGCCATTACATTCGCTAAGTAAACACTGCCACTACTGTACAAATTGCACCTCTGGAGTCATTTCGCTGATAACCTCACGATAATCAATCCCGAATGCCATTGTTAAACATTCGCACACAAGGTCTCTCTGTGTGTGCAAGCATGTTTTTGACTTTGTGCGTGTGGTCTTGAAGCTCAGCCTATATCTGTAATTCATCACATGCAAATATAACAAATCAATGCATGACCTCTAATAGTACACATCTCTCGTTTACTGGATTATCATGGGCTTTACCATCACAGTTTTATATTCAGCCAAAATATTTTTATATTCAGCGAAGTTTCTTCTCAGTGACCTCTCATAACTGCTCCTTCCAGGCTTTACAGAGTGTCTGTGAGCCCCTGTGTGACTTACAGCATCTGAACGATTGATGCCAAAACAATAGAGAAAGATGCACTTAGAGCACAGATGCAGGAACGTATGTCTCTAAGTCTCCTATGAACGTAGGCAGGAATTTTCCAAAATGACTAGGCCTAGGCTCTCTATCTAAGACTAAGCCAAAACTAAGTCTCTAAACTGTGTCTAATTGACTTTAATGAAGCTGTAGCCTTGTCCAGCTTTTTAAGGTTCCAATAAGAAATAGTAAAAGCCATACTGTTTAGGCTACTGCATAATTAATACACTGTATATAATTCATTATAGTTTAAAATATAACTGAATATAGTTTCTATTCTTGATGCTCTAAACAGATACATTAAACAACAAAATTATATCTTTGGAGAAAAGCTGCCAAAAAAGAAATGAGTAACCTTCAAAAAACAAATGAGTATGAATGTAAATTGATAAAGGGATATAAAAATTATTATAATTTTTTTTACAAATACTAATTTCTGCTTATTCTATTTTATCCTGTATGAAGCCAAGAACATGACCAATCACTTGGATTGGACTTTAGCTAATTTGTGTCACCCTGTGGCTGTGTCATTTGTTAATGTAGGTTGAATCCAATGTTGGAAGATCACAGCACCGTTTAATGTTTGTACTGTTCTAAAACACGTGATTCAACTCAGAATTGCTCAGCCCTTATATAAAAGGATATGTTAATAGGGAAGTAAATTGAATTATTCTAAAACTGTTTTTATTTCATAAGTTTTTGAAATTGTCACGCTGTATGACCCGGACTCCAACCCCCAGAATCCTTAGCGCCCCACGGAATCACATGACCCACTTCCTCGTTCGCATTCCTCAGATTACTGATTACACACACCTGTCCCTCATTACACACACTCCATATATACACAGAACACATACTCTTTGCAAAGTCAGGCTCCTGACTAGTTCGGCGACGTTACCCAAGCCTTTTTCCATTACAATTGCCTTTACCATTAACGACCTTGTTTTGCTCTGACTCCGATTTTGTTTCTCCCCTATCTATGCCCGTTTGCAGATCGCCTGACCACCGCCTGATTCACGACCTCGATTTATGTCTTACCCCTTTACCTGTTTGTTTGTCCTTCTTAATAAATCTGCATTTGCATCGAAACCCCTGTGTAATCCCTGTCATTGTTGTGACGCCATATACTTCCTTTAAATAGTAACATGTACACCCTTAACACAGTATAAGGTGTTATGGTTGTTAAGACAACTAACATTGTCTCCATTAGTATGTCTCGATTTCATTTTACTTATATTAGTGAGAAGTGTAAACTTTTTGACAATAGAATCTTAATACTAGACTACAATATTGTAGATGCTTATTCTCAATTTATTAATTTATTCCCCATCTCTCTCTATGTGCAGTTGAATAATAAGTTCATGAAGAAGATCCCGCGGGATGCAGAGGCATCTAATGTTCTGGTGGGTGAAGTGGACTTCCTGGATTCTCCCTTCGTGGCGTTTGTGCGGCTGCAGCAGGCTGTCATGGTTGCGGGGCTCACTGAAGTCCCTGTGCCTACACGGTAATCATCTTAAATAGGGCTGCGTTGGTATTAAAAATCCACTGTATAATAGCATATAATCACTCTGTGCAGAATTTACTCTGGGTTGGGCATAATGCGACTGAACTAATGTCACTAAATGCTAAGCTATGGTTAGGAAAGTGTGATGAACATGACAGCAAGTAGCCAAATTGAGGTAATGTTTGGTGAAATCATGAGCCATGGCTATTTCAGAGATTATGAATTAAATCTTCATTAACAACAAATTAACAATACGAATTATATGAATCAGTCTTTAACTTAAATCTCAGCATGGTGCTTGTTTGTTTTATATTTAGGTAAAAGTCACCATGCAACACATCAGGCAAGCTGTCACTAGTTACATGTCGCACTTTCAAAGACAATCACATTAAATGCTGTATAACACTGTAGCAACAATGCAAGTATATAATGATTTAGTCAAGGAAACAAGTAGAATATTTAAAAAAATGTACGTGTTTGGAGGATTACTTTTAGCCTTCAGTAGTATATAAAAACAATGTACCTCATTCATGGTTTCTTCCCATGCTATACTGTTATACCGGTATCCTGATAATATCATAATATCAAACTAAATCTTGATCAAATCAAATTAATCATTGACAGAACAACAGCAGAAATTCTGTTATCACTGGTAAGACAACAATGAAATGCAACATGTGCAATGCAACCACACGCTTATTGTAGTACACAAAATGCACACACAACATGCAGGGGTGTTATGATATATCAGTGTAGTGGCATACTGTGATAAGGAAATCTGAAACAATAACATTATGCTATCATTTCAGGGAAGAATGAATTGTCAAGGGATTAGTCACAATGGAAAGTTTAATAGTGATAGTGTGGTCCGCGGTAGCTGATAAACTCAGATGACATTGACTGCAGAGCAAAGTCTACTGTAAAATGGAAAACTCACACGGTTTAATGATTTGTCGTGTTTCTCTTTCCGATGACCCGTAATTAAGTCATGCCCTTCACCTCATAACCAAACTTTTGCTGATAAAAACTTTGCTTTATATGTGATGAATTTCTGTTGTAATTCTGTTAATGAAATAGTATATGAAATAGAAATGCCTTTCTCGTGTGTATATGCTTTCATTTGTATTGTTTTTCAGATTTCTGTTTGTTCTCCTGGGGCCCAAAGGAAAAGCCAGATCATACCACGAGATTGGTCGAGCCATCGCTACTCTAATGTCAGACGAGGTGTGTGTGTGTTAAAAGTGTGTTTTGTGGCAATGGACGACCATAAGAACAGTCCGTGTGTATACGTGTCAGGAAATCTCACATCGCACTACAAATTATAATGTCACAATGATGTACTCTGGTGGTTACAGAGTACCCATAATGCACTGTGCATTTGAACAAAGCGCTGATATATAGTGAAGGAAGTGTGGTTTAGAACACATCCACAGTGGAAGGACGATGGCAAGATGTTTGTGATGGTGTTTATGTGACTGTACTATCACAGAATGTTGAACAAACTGTGTAATGAACAAATCGATTTATGACTTGTATTAATATTAGCGTGCCATATAGTACTCCCATTTTTCAAACATAGTGCTCCAAGTAGTGAATAGTGAGTAGGTTGCCATTTTGAACACGGCCACAGTCTCTGACGCTGCATGCTTCTCCGTATTTCAGGTGTTCCATTACATTGCGTACAAGGCCAAGGATCGGGGCGACCTATTGGCTGGCATCGAGGAGTTCCTTGATGAGGTCATTGTGCTGCCACCAGGCGAGTGGGACCCTGACATACGAATTGAACCCCCTAAAACCTTACCGTCTGCAGACAAACGGTAAACACTACAGCAAATTTCATCCTCTACCTTCACCCTCAATGACTAAATAGAGTCATTAGTAAACAAAAGATAGGGATGCTCCAATATCATCATATTATTGTTTATTAATTATTATTTATGCAGTAAGAACAATCTCGCAAGCGGAGCCGGGGGCGGAGATGGGTCCCAGATGAACGGTGATGCTCCTCATGAAGGAGGTGCAGGAGGAGGAGGTGAAGGCCACCATGTTGGAGACGAGCTTAAGTTCACCAGCAAGTGAGTGTTATCTGGCCTATATGTTATTGCTAAGACCAGGGTTATGGCTAAAGCTAACACAGAGGCCTATACGAAAGGCTACATTTAGTGTTAATATTATTGTTAACAGGCCTCATGCTAACGCTAGCTCAGTTGTTAATGTCCTTTTCTCCCTCCCCTCTCTCTCTCTCTCTCTCTCTCTCTCTCATATCAGGTTTTGCGGCGGTCTTGTTCTCGATATTAAGCGAAAGCTGCCGTTCTTTGCAAGCGATTTTTACGATGCCCTGAACATCCAGACCTTGTCAACAATCATGTTTATTTACCTGGGCACCGTAACCAACGCCATCACCTTTGGTGGCTTGCTGGGAGACGCCACGGAGAACATGCAGGTAGAGAGGATTACAGCTCAGCTAATTAGTCTAAGGAGTTAATGTATTTACTCTGGAAGAGGTAGGGAACACAATGTCAGTCTCTATGTGTGTGTTCATTATGACCCAGAGACTGGTTGGTGTAGTGTAGTGTACTCTTATACCAGATTAGAAGCTGTAGATTTCTAAACTTCCAACCATTTCACACTAGGAAACATGGAAAAACCTACCACTGCTTTTCCATTTAGGCTGTGTTACAGCGTGGAGGTTCAGTCTTTAAATTAACTCATTCCCTAACTCTATTAAGAAGCACTAGTCTATTAATGTACCTCATTCAGAAACAACAGCTGACACTCAGAGATGTTTTTGGCATCTATCTATGTATCTTGGTGTGTATTTATAGTAGGTGTGTGTGGTGTTTATATAGCCGTGTGCTGTGGAATCAGAGGGCTGTGACACCTATTTAGATCTGTAGGTGCTCAGTAAGGCACAAGCTAAAGAGGATCAACTTCCCTTTAAATAGAGACGGATTACTAAGCACACACACACACACCCCCCACACACACACACTATCCCCCTTTCTCTCTCTCTTTCTCTCTCTCTCTCCTTCTCTCTCCATATCTCAGTGGATCCTTCTCTCTGTAGCGTTTTTACTTTAATTTAATTGCTTAGCTCTAAAATCTAAAAACAAAGATCCCACACTATCAGACATTGTGTATTTACAACTCCAGTAACCCCCTAAAGTACCAGCTTATTATTCATTTATTCATCTTGAAGCATATTATTCAGTAACTAATATGAATCATTAAATAACTACCATAAAACTAACAGAAGAGGTATGTAGTTATATGAGAGTGCGGAATGTCTGTGTCACGGTCTCCCTGCCGCGGACTCTCGCTTCCAGTGCGCGCCGCTGTTTCCAGCGAGCCGCGCACTTCCGTGTA
>JAOUQW010000019.1:312253-332610 GCA_028565825.1 Olivaichthys viedmensis
ATAGCGTGCTGCTGTATTGTTGCGTGTTGCACCATGGTCCTGTAGAAACGACATTTCATTTCAATGTATACAAGGTAAATGGAGAAATGACAATAAAAACCTACTTGAACTTGAACTCGATATGTATGTGATGCACCTGCTAGGGCATTTTAAAGAGTACATGAATGCATATTTTAGCTGTGAGAGGTGTGTGGCACTGTTGTAGGATGGCAAATGGGTGATGGAAAACAACTTATTTCAACATTGGAGCCAAAATGGAAATTTATTTGGTGCAATGTGCCGAAAGTCCATAAATCCAGTGCAAAATAATGAAAAGATTGAAAAAGACAAAAACAACAAAAATACTCCTGTCTGTCTGTCCGTCCGGCTGTCTGTCTATCTATGGGAGACCGCGCATGCCGTCCTGTGAGAAAACACAGCCTTTTAGAGGCCCTTTCAAGTCAATACTAATCCAAGACACAAAGTCTGCTTCTAGGTTTGTAGCCCCTGGTTGGTAGTGCACAGTGAGGTTAAAAGGCTGGATGACTAGGTACCACCGCGTATTCCGTGCACTGGAGTCACATATTTTTTCCAGCCACTGCAACACCCTGTAATCTGTCTCCAGCAATAAGTGTCTCTCCAGGAGATGGAATCCAGGGCCCACTTAATTGCCAAGCCCTCCTGTTCCACTGTAGAGTACCACCTCTCCCTTGGAAAGATCTTGCAATTTAAGAAAGCGACAGGCTGGCGTTCTCCCTCCACCTCATGCAGCAACACTTCTCCTAGACCAACCCCTGAAGCTTCAGTCTTCCAGATGAATGGCTGCTCAAAGTCTGGGCATGAATAGTCTCTCCGCACAGTGCCCCCTGCAGGTCCTGGAATGCCGTCTCACACTCCGTCCAGACTACTTTGTTGGGAGTTGTGTTCTTTGTGAGATCTGAAAAAAGACAGATACCACCCCAGCCCCCAAAAATATTTATTTAAAATAACGTCGTTGACTTTCTCATAGTCATTTGTGTCTAGTATGTCCATAGCCACATACAGTCACAGGCCTTCCCTGTCAGAAGAGGAAAAAGACAAATGGCTAAGTTCTCCTCCGGCCATTGGCATGCACTAGCAATTCTTCAAAAGTTGTTAAAAAGTGTTCAATGACATTACCTTCAGTTAAGGGGTGGCGCTTTGGCTCCTTGACGTCCACTAATGGCACCATCATCTGGCTCGCTTGCTGCCTGTTGTTATGCTGCCCCCTATGTGCCCCTGGGGTTCTTGGAATTGGTGCTGGATACTCTGCCACTGTTGCTCCTGCTTTGCCTTCACTTTGCTCCATCCGTTCATCCCGTGTGACCTGGGACTAAACCAGCACTCTCACTAGGCTTGCCAATTGTGTGATGATCCCCTCTGTGGCATTTGCTGGCTTTGCTGCTGTGTGCCTTTCTGTGGAGTGTTGTGCAGATGCTGCTGAGTGGCTTTTCACTGTCTCCTTTTCCAGCTCCAGTCTTTCTCCTCTGTCTTGTACGGCCTTGGTTGGCAACCTCTCTCCCTGTTGCAATCAGTTGAGGGCAGGGCTGCTCCTGCCACCAAAATGTGGACGCTTCCGACACCAAATGTTGTAGCATGGCCAATGGCTGCGCTGCCATAGATGAAACAGGTAAGTGAGCACACAAACACATCATTTTAAAAGATTAGTCCAATAATCTAAAACGTTAGACATGACAAAGCATTCAATAACAGCACTGCACCGAGGTTTATACACCTCACCAACCAACCTACAAATGGCTCAGTTATTTTAACCATTAAATAAATTTTAATAAATCACTGTTACAATAAAAATACATAATTACACAGTACATCTATTCTCCCCCATTCACATCATAATGCACAGTCACGACTTGTGTCAGCATTTTTATATTGGATTCTATGCATCTGGTGTGGTTCGGTGTTATGAGACATGCACTTGTTTTTTTGTGCAGAGGACCTAATGATTATCGTGTGTCAGTGAAGTAAAGAAATTACATTACTGAGAAGTTTGTGAAGTTAACTGGAGCTTGCAACACAGCCTCGTTCCTAACAGAAGCTTGATTGGTGAAAAACCACTGAATTTACACAATTTGTCCTTTACAGAGGTACTTTAAAAAAATACTGTCTCAGGATGTGTGCACTGCCTTTTGCTCAATGATATCAATTATGCATAAAGAAGTGAGATCAAATGGAGAGTGTGATGTTATATCTCAAGAACAATTTTAAAACCTCATCAATAAGTCACTTTAATCACAAGCCACTTATTTGTAAGAAGTCCAACAGAACGACCAAAGAAGACATTTCTCTCCGCTATGGTGAAGGCTATGCCATTTTCCCTCTCCTGCATGGCATAGAATAAATTAGGGTAAATTTAAACAACCTTAATAATGTCATTCCCTTAAATCCATGAGCGTTTCACCATTTTTATAATCTATAATTGATGAGGAACAATATTTAACATGCCAAAGGTTAAACGTTAATCTACATACTTTAACATTAAATATATATATATACACACACACATATATATATATATATATATATAATTGGAATCTTGAAAATGCAATGAAGACCTGTAATTCCAAAGTTGACATTTCTTTATAAGAAATAATATATGTTATAAATGGACAATTTATAATATATGTTATAAATGGATTAGTGAGAGCAAGCTTTGTCACCAAATAAACAAATGAATGTTCTTTTAGCTTTCCCATTTGCAATAATAATTCTGTATCAGTGATAAAGAGTGGGGGCCATGGTAACACTACTGGTATCAATTAACATTTATTATTTTTTAAATAGTACAATAAATATACTACAAAGGAACATCATCTTTGGCAGAGAGTTACAACATCCTGGCTCTGTCACCATTTCACAATTAAGGACATGCCTTTTATTCATCTGAGCATTTGAAATGTATTTCATAGCAGTAAAAATGTGTCTGGAATCAAATCAATTTCAACTTGGTATAACATTAAGAGAATGAAAAACTTTCATCATTTTCATGCATACAGAAAGGCTTTAATGCTTCAAAAGACATACAAGAGTGCGTGGCCACAGTAAACTTGAATTTATTGACACAAAAAACCAATATATCTTCTATCCTCTCTTACACAGGTTTATCAATTTACCTTTTACCTTAAAATGGACAACACAAAGACAAATATTACAAAAAAACAAACAAAACAAAAACCGAACTCCTTTATTGGCAGCATCATTACTAGTTTTTTGGAAATTTACAAAAATGGTTATTTTTTTAATAAACATTATAATAAGAAATTTTATCTGTGCTGTGAATTATCTTTAAAAAGCAGTTCAAGTCATATTTCAAATTAATAGAAGGCAAAGGTTTGGCAGTAGCTGGCATAGTGGTGTAAGCTGATGTAGAGTTCATTAGGGACATTGCTAGTGGCAAAGGAACGCAGGAAAATTGGAAGAAAAAAAAATCAAATCTAAGACTCTTGAGAACTATAATAAATGGGAAATCAATCAACCCCATGGTTGCACAATCTTACATTGACTTTTCGGTCTTTGAGTGTCTTTCATGAAGTTTAAAGCTGTGAGATTATCTTTGGCAAGAAGTCTGACAATGGGAGGAGTAGATAAGTTTGTCCTCTTCATTTGGCTCTGGTAACAGAGGTCAAGTTCTTCCCTGCACAAAAAAAAAATCTCTCCACAGAATACTTTATGGACTTCTGATGGCTTGAGGTGAACTGCTGATTAATTGCACTCATGTCCACAATAAAGCTCTAGGTCCACAAACACTGTAAAATAATTACTACATTAAAAAAAATCTATTTTCATGGGAATAAATGTGCTATGGAGGACTATGCTAAGGTACATAAATTATCTCCAGGTAAAGCGCCACATTACAGTTTGCATATGTTCAACAACAGTGTGTGGGGTAAAGGCAAAGAGAGGAATTTGTTAGTTACGAGGTCAAAATTTTTGGTTTATGAATGAATATGATGGATTGGCATGCATAAAAATATCTCGCTACCCAGAAAAAATGTGATGGAGGAAATGGAGGATGCATCAACATCATTGGTGAATCATTTTACACAAATAAACAAAAAATGGAAATATATATATGTATATAGCACCACAGGCAGAAGGAAATAGCACCTAGTTTACTGATATAGTGTTTCCTCAATGAAACGGTCTTTCATCGTGTGTGCTTTTCTGATGGACTCAAGCACAAGGTTTGATAAAAAAAGGATAAAGGATGTAATCACTCAGATACCCTGTGATTGTATGTCAATCTCGAGAGTCCACAAGACAACAAGATCAGATCAACATGAACTTGCTGATATTGCTTGTTCTGACTTTTATTGTCATTCTATTGTTTGAAATTACAAAAAAAGATGTAGGTCACACCTGCAACACGACAATGTTTTGTTCGCGATGTTTCTGTTATTTTATTTTATTTTTTCATCGCTATCCAATTTTCTTTAGGATCATTGATATTGTTAAAGGGCGAAACTTTATTTGAACCAATCACCAGCATCGTTGCGGTCCTTCTCGCTCAATGGTTCACATGCATGTTTTGAATCACCAAAAAAAAAAAAGAAACAAGAAAAAAAAAAACATAACCAGAAAAATATACAGAAAGTACTTACAAACATACAAAAAATATTTATATATATTTATATATAAGCACCATTCCGGGGAATGGAAAAACAATATGCACAAAATGAAGTTCATTGAAGTAACTGGGGGGTGGGGGGGTTAGAAGCACTGAATAATCGCAAGCAGAAACCAGACAGAGCTACAACATGGTGGAGTGTTTGAGGAGGTTTCCACCTGAAGGAAGTGTATCAAAGATGGAGGTATATGCCTATACAGCATGGGTGGTAAGATGTGGTCAAAACGTGGCAATTAAAGCATAGAGTTAGCTAGCTAGCGTTAATCTAATCCAGTTTCAAAACTTGCATGTGATGGAGAGGGTACACTGAGGTTAAAAAGTAAAAAAATGTTTTTTTAAAAAAAAAATCCATTCTTTATATTCTTAAATTTCTTTTATCCTTTCTACGGTCAGTTGTTTTATTTTGGAAACACAAATTTTAGAAAATATGTTGTCCTAGTCCTGTTCTTGTGTTTGGTTTCTGAGAAAACTAATGTGTTTGTAATGTGTTTGTTGTTTTTCTGGTGCACTCAGTGAACAGTCTTAGCCAATAAAGCAGGCTGGGCCAACCTCAAAGCCAAACTTCTGCGTTGCTCCGCCGAAATCGTTAAACATGATGTCGACGTATGGTATCTGCTCCACTTTCGGCGTGTTGATCTCAAGAATTGTCTTTTCATAGCCCTTTTTCAACTGCAGGAAAGGTGAGAGGAGAGGAAGGGACAAAGAAAGAGGTCAAGAAAAAAGTTTTTTACTTTATGCAGAATTTGGACAAAAATACACAAAATATGAGAATTGTCTTTCCACCACCAGGACTAAGTGTCTCTTCTTTGCTCACCGCACATCCATCGATGATGGCCCTGATGTATGGATTGTTGTCATAGGACATCTCCTCATCATTGGAGCCCAGGAAGCGGATGGCCTTGTCGTACGAGTTTAGCCCCTGGTCGTGCCAGGCCACAGACTGGTAGCAGTTATATGTGAGGTTCTGCCGGGCCGAGGCACTTAGCAAGCGCAGAAATGTCATCTGGACTACGCCGATTGGGTTGCCTTCAGCATCCATGTAGGAGAGCTGTAGGTGCAGAAAGAAAGAAGTGTTCCAGCTAGCAGCTCAGGAAAATATAGAGTTTTATTTAAAAACTTGACATTACACCTTTTTTTGCTAGTTGGAGTAAATATTTGAAAGACTTACAAAAGCAATGCGAAGTGAAAATTTACTGAGGCTAATGAGATTAAGAAACCCTTAACCCTCATGTTGAGATTGTCCTTACTTGTCCATTGTTTGGGGTCCAGAGACCCCAATGCTCTATGTATAAAATAATAATGACAATTTATAAATTACCTGTTTTGTCCTTCATTTTTTTCTTTCTTTTGACCTAATTAAAACCCACTAAACAGAAAATGATTGAAGCCTTAATTAATACTCTTTTTTGAGTAGATGATTAGGTGTGTGAATTTTAGGAAGTGATTCAATCCATAAATGAACAAATGTGTCACGCGCGCGGCTGTGCGGCATGACATAGCATTGCGGCCATGGCAACAGCCGCCACGTGCGCAACCACGCGTTTCTGTTTATGTTTAGTTGTCCCTGTCACGTGAGTTATGTTAAATGTTACCAGCTGTTCCTCGTTCGTCTCCCCTTGATTTATATGTGTTTAAATACCCGCCTGTTTCTGTCCTGTGTTGTCTTTAGTTTTGTGTGTTTAGCATGCCTGTCACGGCGTGTCCAGTCTATTCATGTATTCAGTTCAGTGTGATCAGTATGTTTAATAAATGTTTTAGCCTCCGTCACACCCGTGACAAAATGACTAGCTATTTTATAATTGATACATGAATTATACATCAACAAATATAAAATATGGACCTCAGTTAGAATTTACATGTATAATTTGTAGACTTCTAAACAATTTGTGTTTACAAGGCGTTCTCATAAAATTAGGAAAGGCCATCAAGTATTAACCTGATTATAACAATGTTAAGTATGTTTTTTGTTAAAGTGTCTGGGGTGTCTTTGACCCATAACAGAATATGATGGTAAATTGAGGCCCAAGTTATTTTGCACGTTTATCAGCTCAATTGTTTTGAAATAGCTTACAAAGATCAAGTCCATTGTCCTCTGAACATAGTTCACCCATTACTGTCTCTCAGCATCACAGTGGTGATGTGTCATTGTGTGGTGCATCACAGGTTACATGGCTACATAAATATCCATCCAGAAGGATTTAACAATTTACTATTTTTGTACTCCACAAAGGTAAGATGAAATTCAGACTGCCCCCCAAACAGTGATGCCAATCTTTTTGGGTCTTGCAACTGACTGCATCAAGTAAGAATAGTACTCGTGAAAAAAAGAGAAAAAAAGAAAGAAGTGCCACTCTTGTCTAGATGGTTAGGCTTAATCACCCATAATTCATATGTTTTCCGCTCTCTAATCTTCATTGAGGAGCATTAATCATTAAAAACAAAGCACAGCAATGCTAAATAACAGGGGGTTATTTATTGCCTCTTGTAGCTCTCTCTGGTGTGATGCAACATTTGCATTGTAAGAAATATGCAAATGTTTGTTTTCTCCATACCAACCCATGTGAGTTAGAACACTCCATTTCCTCCTTTTACGTCTTATACACACATGACCTTGACTTTGAAAGCGAAGCAGTAAGCAATGAACATGCTATGCATGCACACACACTCACACACACATATACTTACGTGGATTTCTCATCACACACTCATATGCATTGACTTTGCACATGCAAGATTATATGAACTTGCACGCTAACACACACAAATACACAGACTGGACGTCAAAATCATGGGTATTTATAATTAAACTACGTTGATTTTCTTTCTTATGTGGTCAAACAGAATTGGTTAAAGAAACTAAACGTCATTACACTGTCCAGTTAATGTATTGTGTGCGTCTATATACTTCCCACTCATTTTTCTGCTTTGCATGGACAACCAGCCCATGGAAACATTACCTCATGTTCACAGCCGTATGTCATCAAGGGCTGAACCCAGAAGCAATCCGAGAGAGAAGTGACAGGGGTCTCAGAGTCAACACAATGGCTCAGTTTCCACCAGATTTGCCACAGGAAATGGGAAACAGAGGAATTTAGGGCCCAAAACACCCTTAAAATGTACTGTGAAAATGTTGGTATGGTGGCGGCGCTTCTGGTGCGTATGTTTGGTCACTTCACAGTGATGTTCTCCAGTTTACAGACACTAAGGATGAAGACAGATGGCTTCAGTCAAAACAGACTACAGGCGAACTACTGACCAGTTTAGGGAAGTTCACTAAGTTTACTAAGAAGTTTCCCCAAGATACTATGAGAGTGATGCTATTCTTAAAATAAGTTACAGCTCTTTTGGACACAAACATTTTTTCCTAGTGGGTATTTTAAAGGGGTTTGACTGACACTTCTGTCCTCATCTCAGATTGCCCATAAGTCTTAGGGGTCACCCCTTTGCTGTCATACTGTAGAGAAACTCATGCAATACCATGCTCAAACATGACCGGATCCCAAAAGCTCCAACTGCAGAGCTAGAACCATGCAGAACCACAGGTTTCCAAGAAGTGGAACCTCAGAACCAGGCACCTTGGAACCTTGGAACTTAGGACCTTTAGAACCTTGGCTCCTCAGAACATAAGAACTTTGGAACCACACAACTATGGAACCATAGAACTTAGGAACTGAGTAACCTCAGACCTTCAGAACCTCAGGACCTTGGAACAGGAACCTCAGAACCAAAGTCCGCTCTCTTGGAGCCCGTCTTGGGCCTTTCTACTTACCATGGACCCCCGTTTGTAGCGACTATACCAAGTGCCTGGGCTGTCTTTGGGCCACCGAGCCATTTTGCTCTGTAAAATAACAAGAGTAGTTCAGGAGGAGGAAGGTGTATGTAAGGTCAAGGAGGTGCTCTTACCAGTTTACCACGTTTGAATTCACTGTACCAGGAGCCTGGAGTCTCCTTCACCCAGGAGGTTAGCCTAGTCTGGGACACCAGAGCAAGAGAAAGAATGGGAGTTTAAAAAATTAAGGACAAGACCAAGAGAAACAGGGAAACAGAAAAACAGGACAAGAAAGAAGAAGAAGAGCAACATCAACAAGAGAGATATAGAGAGAGAGGAGAAGAAGAAAATACAAATATAACAAGAACAAAATAAGAAAGAAAAGAGACAAAAGAAGTTTAAGGAATGACAAAAAAGGGTTTGGAAAAATGTAACATCAAAAGAACGTAATACTAATTATACTAATCATTTTAATGCGGAACATATAGCCCAAGGCAAACAGTTTCTGCGTCAGTGTTTTCAAACCCAGTCCTCAGGATCCCCCAAACAGTCCACATATTTGTTCTTTCCTAGCTCCTAACACACTTGAACCAAGCAATCAAGAACACTAAATTCCTGGTTCAGGTGTGTTGGGAGCTGGGAAAGAGTAAAAATGTGGACCATCTCCGGGACCCTGAGAACTGGGTTGGAAAACACTAGTCCATGTTACAGAAAAGTAATTTGCATTATTAAATAGCATGATATGCTATGACACATGGCTGTTTTATTTATTAATTATGTAGAAGTGTCAGCTTGATACTAGGGCTGGACATAGCCAACTAGTTCACAATATGATATTAATTGTGATACTTGTATCATAGTTCAGTATATTACCATGCATATGATATATAATTGCATATAATTGGATCACGATGGTTAACGGTCAAAGCATGGCTTCAATGTGTTTATCATGCTTCTGAAACTGCCATTCTCAAAAATGCCATTAGGTTGAATGTCTTTACAACTAAAGCAAACCATAATTTACATTTTATGTTGTATTTTTGGCACATTTAGAATCATGGTTAAATATTGGGGCGAGCACTGCGTCATGTCTTCGCTGACCTGGGGTGATATGTTTCGTGCCCTGAATAGATGTGGATTTGTTGTGTTTCCTGAATATTTTATTCTGGTGTGGCACATCTTATAGACCGTATTACTCATATCTAATTCATGAGTACATCTTTTAATAAACCCAAAGTGCATTTACATATCCGAATTGAATGCCACGGTGAATGTGTAGTAAACAGAAAGCCAGGTATAGAAGACATAGACCATAGAGGTTCCCAAAGTTTTACTTGCGGTTGACACGACCAACCACAAAAGTTCTTGCTTTCCAGAAATTTGAAACCGACCTGAAGGCTAAAAACACACTTATAGTTACACACTTACAAAGTAATCAACACTGGTAATCAGAGAAAATAGGCCTACACAAGGTACACTGTGGCTTCGCAAATGGCCTCACATTGATTAGGGAAGGAGCGGCCCAATCAGCTCTTCACAAAACGTAGCCTATATTTGAATCAAAGATTTTCCATACTATTACTACTACTACTACTACTACTACTACTAATAATAAAAGTTTTATATATTGGACCACTCACAGCACAGCAGTGATTATGGCATGGGCGTGGCATGGTAGTGGGTGTGAGTGCATCAGATGCAGCAGTGTTGCTGGTTCACCTTTTAGGTGTACAGTTAGAGACTATAGCTAATTTTTTACATAGACATAGAAATCGTCTCTCGAGCCCTTTATTAGGGGTTTGTTTTTGAGCCCAGCACAGCTGTTGGATGGAAATGGCAAGATCATACCAGCAGTGACAGTGAGGTCTTTAAAAATGGTCCTATGGTGGTCTGTTTCCATTGATGAACGTGTTAGAGAGGGGCTGACAAATTGTGCATAGCAACGTATGGGCTGCAGTCAGTAATTGTAAACCTACAAGATTTAGGCTTTGGCACAATTTTTGTCCGTGACCCTACAGGCATGCTCACCCCTTCACTCTTTTTGTCTGGGAAGATACAGCTCTCTCCTCCAGCCGTGAAGTTGCAGTAAACCTTGAAAGAGTCTCGTGAGCAGCCCTGGTTTGGATCAATCCAGTATTCGCCTTTAAAAAAAATAATAAAAAAAATAAAAAATAAAAAAACACAATAAATACATTTAATGCAATCATTTTATTTTTTTCATTTTAGACTATAAGGTTTTAAATTTTATTCTTAATAATTGTGGAAGTTTATTCTTTTTTGCTTTTTGTTGTACTTTTTTGTTGTGAAACCTACCTGGATGTGGAAGAAAGAGCAAAATTAAATTAATTGGGATCAGGCATATCATAAGAACTACTGAAAAAAACTTGTATTTACTGCCAAAGATTTGCAGGATGACCTGCAAGGACACTAAACAAGCAAGGCTGCACACCTCGCCACGTTCCACTCGTAACCAAGAAAAATCGACTTCAATACACACAAACACATTTGGCTTGTAGCCTGTGGAGTTTTCGGAGACCGTTTTATGGAGTGACAAGACTAAACTGGAATTGTTTGGGCACATAAAACAGCGGTAAAGCAAAGCTTATTATAAGAAGAACACCATCCTTACAGTCAAATATGGAGGTGGGACAGTCCTTCCGTGGGGGTGTTTTGCTGCTTCCAGAATCTTTAGCGTGTGACTCGTATCATGGATTTGTTGAAATAATATTCTAACGAAGAATGTCCTCGGTCCATAAGCTAAAGCTTGGTAATCATTGGACTTTCCAGCAAGACAATGATCCAAGCATACATCCAAGTCAACCAAATCTTGGTTCCGGAATTGATCCTGGAATGTCCTTGACTGGCCTTCTCAGTCCCCAGATTTAAATCTCATTAGAAATCTTTGGTGGGATTTGAAAAAAGCGCAGCAGGGAAGTCAAAGAATATCTCGGACTCGTAGCCTTTGCACATGATTCCAAAAAAGAGGTGTCAGATGCTTAAGAGCACTTACAGGAAATGTTTATTGGAAGTTATAAAGGTTAAAGGATGTGCCACAAAGCATTTATTCTCGGGGTTAAATAATTTTGCCCATCATATTTTTATAGAGAATGTAATTTTTCTTTTTTAACTAATAGTAAACCCAGCTGTATGTTTTCAAAATCAATTGAATATGTACTAATACACTGTTTACTAATGCCTTAGTTGATATATTTTCATAATCTTGTGGGTTAGAGAGGTCGAATATTTTTTTATTGCAACTGTAGGTGTGTTTGTAATTTATAAGTACATTTACAAAAGGTTAGCATGAGAAAATATTATTTTTTGTGTTTTTTGACATCATCTTATGGTTATGACTTTTCTCTCTATGATTTTGGAGAAAGTTGTTGCCCAACAGCTCTGTTCTTTTTTAAGAAGGAATAACAAAGATGATGTATTTCAGTCTAGTTTCCAGAAGCATCATAGTATAGAATCAGCGCTGGCTAAAGTGGTCAACTGCTTGCCTCAAATTGTGGATATGTTTCTGTTTTGGCATTGTTGGACTTAAGTGCAGAATTTTACACTATTAACAATGATATTTTAATGGACAGGCTTGAAAACATGGTCGGGTTAGACAGACAAGTTCTTGCCTAGTTTAGATCTTATTTGACAGACCGCAACAAGTTTGTTAGCATAAATGGAGTTTCTTCAGAGCCCAAAAAAGTACAATATGGTGTCCCACAATGTTTTGTTTAAGGCCCTCTATTATTCTCCCTTTTTATCCAGCCCCTTGAACATGTAATTTGCAAACATAATGTAGGATTTCACTTCTACCCTGATGATGCACAATTATATTTATCAGTTCGGCCAGACTTAGTGGCGCAGCTACGCAAAATAGACATAAAAAGACATAAAGTCTTGGATGAATAGAAACTTCCTCCTTTGACTTTCTGATCTTTTATATGTAAACCACTTTGAGATTTTTAACTCAAAATGAAAAGTGCTATATAAATAAATAAATAAATAAATATATTATTATTATTATTAATAATAAATATTCTGAAATGTAGCAGCAATATGATGCTACCATGAAAAGACTGTAACTACATCATTTATTCCAAAAATCTGCTTCCATCACCTTTTATCGCATGCTCTCTCTACCTTCTTATAACCAACACGGAGTGTATACACATTTTTCTTATGGTATTTAGGTATTTCTTTCAAATTTAAAGCATTTACAGAAAGCCCACTTGTATTAGTGCATATTTGTTTGTTATACATGTTTGTATTTGTGTGTGTGTGTGTGTGTGTGTGTGCGCCCCCTACACCCACCATCAGGGAAGTCAGGGTGGCAGAGCTGCAGGTCTTTGCAGGTGCGTGCTGGGTTGCTCTTGGTACCCAGTGGGTGCTTCATCTGCTCTATCTCCAGTTTGAGTGAGTTGAGCGAGCCGAAGATCTCCTCCATACCATCCTCATAGTCCTTGTAGTTGGCATCGGGAGTGTCGTCCGCCAGCTGGCTAGCATCAATGCTCCTCCGCGCTCGCTTCGAGCTTGACTGGATGGGCAGCGGGTGGATGACATCGCCTGGTGGACCCTGCAGGTGAGCATTGGGGGGCATGGGTAAATTTGCTAATTTGTACAAACTGACTCGTATGAAACATTATGAATGGTTAAGGTTAGGGTGAGAGGGCGTGTGAATGAAGCTAATCTTATGACTTCATTTGTATGAAATCAAACAAAATTGTTATTATTATAAAATACAATTATTATTATAAAAATTTGGCAAAATACATGTAGCTGAAAATCTAAATATCTCAGTTTTCTGGAGGTGCTGGTACTGACCGGTGGACCTGGAGATCCTGGTACTCCTGTTTCTCCCTTTGGTCCTGTTTGACCCTACAGAGAAAGAGAGAGATGGAGGTTAAAAACAAACCAAAACAAACAGGCCAAACTTTTTAATGTGTTATACGAATTATAGTTGAGCGAGTAAACTTACTGATGATCCTTTAGCTCCTTTAGGACCAGGAGGGCCCTGTATGAGAAGAAACACACATCAAATATATACAAACATCTAAACATCAGTAATTAAACACAGTAGCTAATTGGTTGATTGATGAAAGCATACAGGCAATCCAGGAGGTCCAATTGGTCCCAGAGGTCCAGCAGGGCCAGAAATACCCTGTAGAGATATAAAGAGAAAGAAAGAAAGAATAAAATCAATAACATTATAAGGATTGTGTGCGAGCAAACATGTGCATAATTTCTCTGTGTGCGTGCCTCACAATGTCCAAATATATTCAGAAAATGGGCACTGACAGCTAGCCTTTACTCCTGTGGATGTCTGTGCGTGTGTCTTTGTCATCCTGCAAACTCGGCCTGTTCAGGCTTAGGTGTTAGTGCATTTATGTATGACTGAACATATCAGTGTATGTTTGAGCAAGTTTATCTGTATCTATATTTGTGTGTGTATGTGTATGCATCGTACATTGTCTCCTTTAGGTCCGGATGATCCCTGCGGTCCTGGCAGTCCTCTGTCTCCTTTCTCTCCCTGCTCTCCAGGAGGCCCAATCAAACCAATTAGACCTGGATGACCCTGAAACGCACACAATTATCACAATCAAATGCATACATATATACTTAACACTATCTCCTGTAGTGTCCAAAATTTTCAGTTCACTACCAAGAACAATTTAATCAGCTATCAAAAAGTAATAGAAAAAATATCAGTTGATACTTATTATTTGCAAATATGTTATTCAAAGTCGAGACAAATAATTTTTAGTCACTTGAAATAGAAATCTCTGAATATCCTGTTTGACATTTGCTTTATTTTTCAAAACAGTTTTGACCCCATATATTTCATTAAAATGGTAACATACTTGCCCTTGATACACAGTGTTAATTATTCTTATTTCTTGTTAACAAACACCTGATATTGACTTAGTTAGTATGGTTTTCTATTCGTTTCCCATTATCGTCCCGACAGCTTTCAGTCAATAAGAACACATTCTTTTACCTACATTAGATAAAAATATGATAAAATAATTGTCAAGTTTTGGAAACGAATTAAATAAAAACTGTGTTTATACTGTTCATACTGATGAAGGGCTACAGAATGATTTACACTGTGCATAGAAAAAGATGAGCTATAGCCTCTAACTGTCTACAAGATGGACCAACAAGGTAGGTGCGACTAATATAGAAGTCAGTACACATATGTTTCGTCTTTAGGAAGGAGCCAAGTCCACACCTTTTCTCCTTTAACTCCACTGTCTCCCTTCAGACCGGGCAGGCCGGGAGGTCCCTGAGAGAGAGCGAGAGAAAGAGGGAGTATATAATTTTTTCTTTGTAGACTTTCCTGCTATAATTTTTTCTATGTGATAAGAGGTAGGTGTTTTTGAGGTACCATGGGTCCTGGGGGTCCATCAGGTCCAGGAGAGCCAGGCAGACCTTGTTCTCCCTGTAATGAAACACAGCAGAAACATGAATTAGTTCCCAGAAAGAGCTTTTAAATTGATCTCTGCCTTAGCTTTGCTCAAATTAAGACAAACTGAGGCATATAATGTCTGCTGTAGTGGCTGCAACTGTGTGTGTGTCTGTGTGTGAATCTTGCAAACCGGGTCTGTGTGCATCTGTGTCATTTCATTGTGTGTATGTGTGTCTGTTTCTATGAGTCAATCCTGCACACCTGGGTCATCTCAGTAGGTATGTGTGTGCATGTGCGTGTCTGTGTGTGTGCGCATGTGTGTGTGTGTGTTTGTGAGACTCTCTTGTACACTTTTTGTGGGGATCAAATGTCCCCACTATGAAAAAAAAGTGAAACAATTATGACACTGTTTGGACACCTTGCTGCCCCCTATGATTTTACTTTATTTTATGCCATATGAAAAACTAATAGTATTTAGCCACAGTAATACAGAGCTCACTGAGACTCATCTATGAACACAGTAATCCGTGAGTGTGTGTGTGCATGTATGTGTGTGTCACAACTCACTACTGGGCCAGGGATTCCTCTCAGTCCTTCAGAACCAGGCTTTCCAGGAGCACCTTGGGGTCCAACAGGACCCGTCTTACCCTGTGGACCCTCCAGACCGGACTCACCCTGAGAAAGAGAGATAAAAAGAATAATTAAGACACACACACACACATCTAAATGAATTCACACACAAGCAAACATCTTTCCCTCTTAAACAGATACTAGATGCATTACAAGGTTAGTAATGCAGATCTAAGGTTTCACAAAAACATTTAAAAAGTGTGTGTGTGTTAGCCTTTACCTTAGCTCCTTTCTCTCCCTGTCGTCCTTCAGGTCCTGCTGCTCCTGGGGGACCCTAAACAGAGAGAAAGAGAATGAAAGGTAGATAGATAGATAGATAGATAGATAGATAGACAGGCAGACAAAGACAGATATCTAGATAGATGCATAGAGGACTACAACATGCAGAAGTAACTCACTCTCTTTCCCGGAGGCCCAGTTGGTCCGGATTCACCAGTCGGTCCTGGAGATCCCTGACACAAACAAATTATTAAAATAAATAAAACAACTGCACCCACACTTCAGAAAACTTCATTATAAGAGACTGCTACAAACGATTGGCAGTTGAACTCACCGGCTGACCAGGCTCTCCGTCATCACCTTTGTCACCAGGAGGACCATCCAAACCCTGAAAGAGTAAAGTAGTCACGGTCATGTCACTTTCCAAATGATTATTTACTGTTATTTACTCTAATAACACATGAATACATATGTCAATAAAGTTATAAAATGACCTACAGAGGGACCAGGCTCTCCAGGAGGTCCAGGGTCACCAGGTAAACCGCTTGGACCCTATAAAACAAAATATAATTTATTTGTGTTCATAACAAATTATGAATTCACAAGATACGAAATTCGAATGTATTTAGTAGTATTGACTAAAAAACAAAACAACAATTTACAGTACAGATCATATTTCTTTTGTTAATGTAGCGGATGCTTTTAAAATGTGTATATTTCTTTCCTTTTTTATTTGTATTTAAGGTAGGGTTCAACAGTAATACAGTTTTGACACTTTAGATTTCTTCAAATAAATGAAATAAATTCATTTAAAAAGACTTATTAAGAATGAAGAAATATTAATATTCAAGTGATGTTGTTAATGACGTATTACTTATATTACTTATTAATTATGATTAAAGCAGTTTGTCAAAACCTACCGGACTTCCTTTAGGACCGTCATCACCAGGGGGGCCCTTAGGTCCTGGTGGACCAGCGGAGCCGGCAGAACCAGCTTCTCCTTTCTCTCCTCGTTCTCCTCTTGGTCCCTGACACACACACACACACACACACACACACACACACACACACAATAAATATACACACAAGAGTTAGACTGCCTATTGAATCAAAAATAAGAATAGAATCATCTCAGGTGCTGTTACATTCACATACAGAGTCCAAACGTCTGAGTTCACCAGCAAGTTTTTATTTAATTATTTATCAAAAACTAAAACAATACTTAACCCAGTTAATACTTATTCTTCAAGAATACATTATTTAAAACTGAGACAACTTTTAGCTGTTAAAGAAACCCTCATATGAAACAAATATAGCTGTATATTCTGATAGTGGACCCAGACATTTGGAGCCTATAGTACAGTATAATGATGGCCCTTTTACAAAGAAATTATAATGTGTAAGTAATTGGTTGAATTGAAAATATGTAATTTAGAGCAATTGTGTTAATTTTTGTGTAATCGGACCACTGTGTCATACCGGAGGACCAACGTCGCCTTGCAAACCGGGCTCTCCGGCCTCACCGGGGTCTCCCTAGACAGAGATAGAGAAGGAAAGAGAGGTCAGTGAATATCACACACTCTGATGTTACTCTGTATAACTTTGCTAGCCTTAACTCTAGATAGAGCTAACAATATAGAAAGATAGACAGTGAAACTGCCACTCAAATTAAACTTAACCATGGCACTTCTAATCCTATAGACATATGGACATTTGCCTTTTCACTATGGTTTTAGAGCCACTTTTGACATGTTGATCTAAAGGCAGTTGACCTGGTTGCTTATTATACAAGATTACTGAAATGTAATTATGTAGCAGATGTGATTTTCCTACTCTAATACATCTAATTCAGCTTATGATGGTCATTCAGAGTTCTTACCTTCTCTCCCACTGCTCCGGGGTTTCCGATGCCTCCGGGGGGTCCTTGCGGTCCATCGGCTCCAGGTGCTCCAGAAGGGCCTCGGGGACCTGGAGGACCAGGGGGACCCTGGGAGAGAAAGAGCAAAAGACAAAGAGATCAGATTGATTAAATTCAAACTACTACACGGTATTAACCTTCATGTTTTGTTTGGGTCAAAATGACAAAGTGAAACATTACTAAAAATTACATTTACAGCATGAAACGTCATATGCTTGGCTTAATTTCTCTAATTAACTTAATGAAATAGTTTTTTTTAAAATCATATTTATATTTCAAAGATTAAATAATAAAACTACTCTTTGTAATTATGACAATTTTTTTTTTTTAGTTGCTGACACATTCTTTCCATCTCTTATTTACAATCCCACCTGTGCACACACACCTGCCTACAGAAAGTATGCATGTCTACTTCCATAAATACTGTTTATATTGCTAATAATTTATATATATAATATATATTGGCTATTATAAAATACATCTACATACAATACATACAATTTTATAGCACTACAATTGTATAAATATTTTCACTGCTAAGTCATAATTAGAACATGAAGGCTGATTATAAAATGATTAGGAATGAAGGTGCAACTCTTCTTACCATGTGACCGACGTCTCCAGTCTCTCCTTTCTCACCAGTCGGTCCGGGCAAACCCTGTGTGCAAAAGAAATCAGAGCCAGTTAATAACATATTCCACAATTCTTCACTAAAACGTTTGTTATCATTAAAAGCAAAGAGACTGTAGCTCATAACGCTGAGAATATCAATATCAAGTGTTGGTTGCAAAGAGACAACAACTTTGACTGTGTGTAGCTACATTCCCACCTGAAGGCCAACAGGTCCTGGTGGTCCGGGGAATCCTCGCGGTCCCTCATCTCCTTTTTGCCCAAACAAACCTTGCTGTCCTCTGGGACCAGGCTCTCCGTCAGCTCCCTACAGAGGAAGGGAAATATAGACAAAGAGAGAGAGATAGGTTGATATATTTAGATGTTAGAAAATTCTGGTGTAGTATCTTAAAAAACAACAACTGAAAAACAGGGCATTTCAGATGGAAGTCTTTAAGCAAGCGTAGCTAGTGTTGAATGCCCAAAACACAAGCCACTCCAGCAAAAATATTTGTGGTTAACACTTTTCATTTAACAATGTAAATAACTTTATTTGCTTATGCTGTTAGATCTGTATACATTGATAACCATACTAGTCATACAAATCATAAGATAACCATTGTTTTACTATTCACTATTACTATGACAGACAAGTAGTGGTCTAAGAAAAGATTGGTTCCTATGAAGTCCTGTAGCTCTACCCCGTATTACTGTTACCCTAATAATAACATTTACAGCTTAACCCTTGTGTAGTCTTAACATTCTGTATACTCCCCTTGTCCTAAGGGTCAAAAATTACCCTACGACAATCTTTATACCCTGGTGGTGTACAGCTTAACAATAAGACAATGTTTCACTTTTTCTAATGTTAAGGTCATTCTAGGAAGAGTCACCAAATTTCAAGTTGAAAAAAGATTATTTAGGGGTTTTGTCTCTGCTGTTAAACATAGTGGCGGGTCATTTTTGACCCTTAAGACAACACAAGGGTTAAAATGGTGGCAAGATTTTCAAGTCCGGGGTAGAAGCTCTCCCGACTCTAGAACCAAACTCTATTGTGATTTCAAAGAGCTCTGCATACCATTTTGATTTTTCATATGCAAAAGTAAATCACTGTTACATATTCAATTTAATTCAATTCAATTCAATTTTATTTGTATAGCGTTTTTAACAATAGACATTGTCACAAAGCAACTATACTGAAATCCGGATTTAGATCTAGATCCCTAATGCGCAAGCAACAGTGGCAAGAAAAAACTCCCTGATCATAAAAATGTGTTTACAATTACAATTTTTTTGCACCAATTATCTTAAAAGAGTCTTTTATTTTGGCAACTAGGTATAGTTTAAATTGAATCTCTCACATCAACAAACCAGAAAGTAAGAAACGTTGAGTGTCTCAGTGACCAACTTTATGGTATTTTACGCTATATTGATACTTTCCTGATCTTGTGAGGAAAATTAAATTAAGAAAGTGCATAAGTGAAACTGCAATAAAAAACTGTATTGCAGCTTTTTTTTCCATCACAATATTGTTACAAACATATTATATCACTTGTGCTGTTCAATAAAAGCATTATGCATGGCATAGAACATTTTATAAAGACATATAATGTACAGGTAGAAAGTGTAGAAAGTGTAACTCTAGAATGTGTAATTATGATAAAATGCATAATTCCAAAATGCAACACTGGAGGAATGATGCTTAAGATGAATGAATAAATAAATAAATAAATAGACAAATACATTTAACAAAAGAAAAAAAAATACTCACAGCAGGACCAGGTGCACCAATCGGACCTTGGGGCCCAGTTGGCCCAGGAGGACCCTGAAAAAAGAAGAGAAAGGAATGAGAAAGACAAATGAAAATAAATAAAAATAAAACTGTTTACGTTGCTTTATTTGCATTCATATTCATAATCACCACCTGCCGGTTAAAGAAGCAAACATCATCAGAGGAGAGAATAAAAAAGAGAACACTGTCACGAAATGCTGCAGGTGCGCGGGTGCGGACACAAACGCGTAGCCACTCTGGATCTCAAACATATTTATTTTACACAAAACGGGTTCAAACAGACTGAAACTAACACTGTGACAGGTGTGCTCACACACAAACAACAGGAGACAACACAGGACGGACACAGGCGGGTATTTAAACACTTAGTAATTA
>JAOUQW010000019.1:466892-476963 GCA_028565825.1 Olivaichthys viedmensis
CCAATACATATATGTATTATCCTAAAATAGAAATGATATGTTATTTTCAAATGCATAATTACAGTAGTATTATAAATCAATTGCTAAACTATTGTTGCTTGTTGACATTACTTATCATGAATAATTCCCATGCTCGCTTTTAAAGGGTACTGTAGCTTTAAGTGAGCTCTCCAAGGTAAGCAGGAAGACACGGCAGCGCGAGAACGTGCATTTGCTGCGCGCGCCAGTGCCGTGTGGAGACCGAAATATTTAAGAAATAATTTTGCAAATGACTCTTCGAAACTACAACACCAACAGACGAACGCGACCATTTGCCCAGTTTTAGGGTAAGCACGTCGAATTTTCAGTGTAATTTATTGTGTATTCGGTTTCAGTTTGACAATGTTTACCATACAAAGGGGATCCAGAAAATGAACCGGCTTGCGGGCAGAGAGGCCCGCGCTGTGCCTTTCGTCCCGAGCCTTCCGCCGCTCGCGTGGACGTAGCGAAGTTTGTGTCTTCGGTTATAATTTAGTCGTTTTTTTCCTTTAAAATACAAGTGGTCATGAAGCTGTCGGAGCTCTTTACATGACCTGGTAGCTTTTCGAAACGAAGAAAGCCGACAAGCGTGGAAGTTTGCGTGCACGAATAAGCAGAGAAAGGGAAGCCGGTTCCTCTGCGGTGTCTCTTAGCTCTGCTGGGCGGCGAGCGGCGCAGCTTGAGCCGCTAGCGATACGTGGACAGCGCGGTGCGGAGCTCGGGCTCTGGAGCCTAGCGAAATCGGGAAATTAAAGAAAGAAAGCTGAGTTTGAGACGGAGTTATTTTTCTACATAACACTTTGATAAGAGTTGTTACACGTATTGCGCAACGATTAGACTGTAAATATGAAAGTAGTTTGTGTGATGAGCATTAGGCTATTTGTTGTTTTTCGGGCGGTTGGAGCTGAAGCCGCGGATGCTAAAGGCTCCTGAGGGTTGAACACGAACACGATGTAGCCACTGTAAACGTAACCTCCAGACTGGCAATCGTTCATGAACGATAGATACGCATCATTTGGATGAAGTAATCTTCACTCTTGGAGATAAATAACACTGTGTTAGCAATCCATGTGAAATATGTTTTAATGGCTAGGCTACGTTTTCTCACAGATAGTCGCCGCGTCCGTAAGATTGGGTAACTTGATCGCATGCATTTCACTTAATCCTTGTTGGATTTAAAACAGTTTGAGCATCGCGCTGCACGTGACGGATTCACCTGCTCAGTTCGCCGCGCGCGAGGAAAGTAAACATTTACGGCGGAAAAATGACATGATTGTGCGTGCCGGATATTCTGGATTTGTAGTTCTTGACATGCACATAGGGAAGGTGTGCTGATCATTTTTATGCACCTTTTTTAAAGTTATTTTGTGTCGAATAAGGTAGTGAAGGGAGTGAAATGAAATGTGTGTAATTTTCTCATTAGGGCAGATCAGCCAAGACATTTTGGTGTCCGACGTTTGCTTCATTGGTTATGTACTCGAGCTACGCGGCTAATATTGCTAACAAGTAACAGAAGTTTATCTCACCCAAAATCTTTTCCCGAAATATCTGCCTTAAAACGGATCCAGTTCTTCAGTAACGTTATGTAGACTTGCAGATGTGATGAAGAAAACTGGTAGCTGAACACTGTAAGGTTATGGACCAGCCATCTGGGACTACTGGAATCACTTTTTTTCCTTAGCCCAATTTGGTATTATTCTACCCCCTTGGGCCCTGCTTCCATTACTTGTTTACTACATTAGATTCATATATCTAGTGTAAAACTGAAGAAGCAAATTTTTCTAACATTTCTTGGCATTTCGTCTATATTAGGAGTAAGGGGAACCTTTTGTAAATGTTATGTTTCGCTGAACTATTCCTTTACATAAAATGTTTTCAAACCATATACCAAGATCAATGCTATAACACCTGAAAATAAATAAGGTTGTCTAAGATATTTTTTCTTTTTCCTTTTTTCAGAATGTTACAAGGTCAGAGGTAGAGCCCCACAAGCCCCACCTTACCCCTATCCCGTAATTTTATAATGTTCCTGAAGACAGTTCCTCCTGTGGTGGCAGTTCACTCAGAATGGAGGTCCGGTAAGAGCTTGAATCTGCCGCTCTGCTTCAATGATAGTACTTCAGACAGTGACTTTGTCTCCTCCAGCGGAACCCCCATCTCGCACAAGGTCCAGATGATAATCGACAGCCTCCGCAGCGCCCAGTCCTCAGACATGAGTGACGAGGTGCAAGCCAACGCCAGCCCCCAATCTGCCCTCAACCTGCCCAGGCCGTTATGTGGTGGCCACAAGCCTTGCCACATGGAGACGCTAGAAAGGTCCCGAAGGGCAGCGACAGACAGCAGTAAGCTTCAGGTCTCTGGCTCGGATGCTAGCGAAAGTTCTGACAGCGATGATTCTGTAGACCGAGGCATTGAGGAGGCCATCCAGGAGTACTTGAAGGAGAAAGTGGACCACAAGAGTAAAAGGGAGCCAATGGAGAGTCCAGTACAGTCCCCTAAAGTTCAACAGAGGGCCACCTGTATGCCAGACTCCCCTAAACAGCTCATGCATTCCAACAAGGTACTAACTGTTAGCAACCACACCCTGAAAGGTTCAAAGGGAGTCCAGCCATTGGTAGCCTTAAAGAAAAAGAAGATGCCAATCAAAGAGAATCCATTTAGAAAAACAGACACAGCTAAACCTTTGCCTACTAAAGCTCCACCTTTTTCTGGAGTACGAAGAGGCTCCTCTTCCTGTTTGCCACAAGTGGACCGGACACTGTCTTCACTTAAAATAAAAGTGGATGAGGAGGAGTTTTTGGACTCGAGCAGTGATGATGGCATTGAAGAGGCCATCCAGAAATTCCAGCAAGAAGAGAAGGAGCGCCATGAGGGCTTGAAGTACTTGCAGCTGAAGGAGGTGTTGGACTCCAGTAGTGACGATGGCATTGAGGAGGCCATCCGGCACTACCAGCAGGAAAAGAATAAGGAAAAGGAATGCAAACTTCATCCAAAGCAAAGTTGTTTGATGGCTGATTGCACCAGCATTCCGACCCTTAAAAAATTAGCCAAGAAGAAGAACAGAAAGAAAAATGCAGTGGAAGAGAAAGAAATAAAGTGTGCTTCACCTAAACCGGCAAGCCTCTCTCTCAACATGTCGCCTACATGCTGCCTGAGGGCCATAGGAGATCCACTTTGCTCACATAGAGCTAAAGAGACACCGGCTGAGCAGCAGATCCACTCCACGCTCACAGTCAACACCACAGCTGAGCTCATGTGTGCTGAGGCCATCTTGGACATCTCCAAAACTGTCATGCCTGCAGCATTTGAACCCACCGTAAACCTGGCCAAGAGCTCTGCAACAGATACTCCATCTTTCATTCCCACTGTCGTTTCACTGCAGCAGTATGAAAAGAGCGATGAGAGCTCTGTGGACAGTGAGGACGGAATTGAGCAAGAGATCCGGAAATTTCTGGAGCTCAAAGCAAAGATGCATGAACAGGTGGCCACAACTGACCACCCTGGAGTAGCCACAGCTTCTAAAGCCCCACAAAGCAAGAACGTTGAAGAGGATCAGAACAAAGCATTGAGGCTGTCCTTTTCACGGAAAAGGAAACGCAAAGAAGAAGATGGCAACAGTGGTAAACGAGAAACTGCTGGTAGTACGTTAAAGTGGGAGCCTCAGCCCAAGCCCCTAACCCAGAGTATTTCTTCTCCTGTTATGACATTGCATACATGTAGCTCAATTGTGGTAAGGCACAGCAACCCTAAACAGAACTCCCCCCTTCACAGCGTTACAGAAGGATCCACATCCAAGAACAAGGGTTCCAGCTGCGGTTCTACCAGCCCCCCAAGGCCTCTTATTGGCTCGGAGAGGAATTACAGCAGCGATAAGAGCAGCTCGTTGGACAGTGATGAGGATCTTGATGCAGCAATAAAAGATTTGCTTAAGACAAAGAAAAAAGTGAATAAGAAAGTCAGGGACATGAAACTCAAGGCTCGAAGGAGCCACAAGCCCATGCAACTACCAAGTCCTGACACCTTAAAAAAACACAAATCTCTCACGGATCAAAAATTAATTCTCACAGCCAAACCCATTAAACCCAATGCTCTGAAAAGCAGCAAAGGACTGATGAGTACAACCAGACAGGACAGCGGTGCTAAACCTAAAGGTCTGAAGTCACAGAAGAATAAAATCTCCACAGAAGCAGACCGTGGCTCTGTATTAAAGATGGCAGCCCATTGTCTCCAGCCTGTACATGTGGATAAGGACAGCAGCTCAGTGGACAGCGATGATAGCATAGAGCAAGAAATCCGCAGGTTCTTGGCTGAAAAAGCAAAAGGGTCTTCTACACCAGTGACCACATTAAAGCAAGATGACTCCGTAGGAGCAGAAGAAGCTGCCTCGACCATCAGTAGATTTGGAGAGAAAAATGTTAAAGTAGAGGAGCTTCAGACAGAACCTTCTGATCTCACCAAGGCTTCACTGAGCATTGACCAAAATCTAGAGAAAGACCAACCACAGGACACTGCCATTAAGATTGAGGGATCTGCTTCATCATCTGCCAGGTATTGCATTTTGGAAGAGGACAGGACAGGTGGACAATTGCATGAAAGGACCTTTCATGAGTGCAGGAATATCAAGAAAGAGGCAGAGAAGGATTGGGCTCAGGAGGTAACGGGAAGACTCACAGACAGAACGGGTTCTGAACCATTGATTACCGACATAACTGACCCACAGGAGCACAAGGACCAAGTGCAGCACCAAAACCTCTTTCTGATGAAGCCTGAGAACTGCAGTATAAGCACAGCCAGGGAAAACATTCCAGCGGACCTGGCAAGCAGCTTTCAGAACAGGAGTAGAATTCCTCTTGGAGAGGTTATTAGCACTGTGTCTCTCTCTCCACCCCCATTAGGGAAACCCCCCTGTAGTTCCTCTTCAGAGACTCCCCTGGTTGCCAGGGAAGATTGCCAGGGAAGTCCTGCTCAAAGCAGGACAGATTTGTTCGACCTGTACAGTTGGAAAAGGAAAGTACAATGTGACCAACCACCTAAAACCTCTAACCCCAGACACACATCCTCAAACCCAGCACACCTGTCCCGACACTTGCCCCCTAACCCCTCTCACCTGTCATGTGTCCCCCTTCCCCTCACCCTATCCCAGCCACATGTTGGTGCTAGCCTGGTGCACCTGCGCAGAGATCAGGCCGCAGTTGTAGCGCTCTCAGCTCATAAGTCCAATCACCTGCAGCTTAGAATCACACAGGAAGAGACCAAAAAAATGAGTGGAGGGAGGGAGGAGGATCAGGAGAAGTGCATAGATGAGACAGACGTAGAATCAGGTGAAGAGAGGACAGATAAGAGAAAGCAGCGATCCAGCCAGTGAGTACAGGCTCTGTCTCATCTTTTCTTTTTTCTCTCTCTGATAGAACCTGCTAAGAGCCAGCATAGACCCTATGCATGTCTTTCTGCCTACAGCACTCCCTATTGCCTCTATCACTCCCTAGAGCTGTGAGATATGAAATTTTTTTGCAATAAATATTTTAGCACAATTATAGTGATAATTACATTTGCTCCTGATATAAAGGTTACCATCTGGGCTCATTTAATGAGTCCCAATTTGAGGCAGCATGGCCTGTGTTCTTCTTGGTGTAGGCCCATAATTCTGTTTCTGGACCAGTGTTTAATTTAACAAACAAGGCAGAACAAACTGTCGCTCTGCCCAAGTTGTTTACAAATGTAATTTAATCTCTTGTGTCGTAGCTAACAATACTTGTGTTCAAGGATGGCTAGAAGTTGTTCCAAATGTGCTAATGCGGCTAACTTGGTAGCTATTCTTAGTTAGCTAGCTGCGTTATTCAGTGAACAGTAGTAAAGTTGTGTTCACCAGCAGAAAAACTACCCTTAGTTTGGGATCCATACTCGGGTAAATCAGATAAACTAGCAAGGGATGGTGAACAAACAAATGTCACATGCACAACGTGCTGAAAGTTATAGTGGATGATGACACTGAAGGGCATCCTGGACATGATACCTGCCAAGATTCCTTTTCGGGGTAAATGCTGTCCAGTTAGACAGGGACCTTTTGAAGGATGTGTCAGCTGCCTCCAGAATTGAACACAGCTTGTATCTGTTCTAGAGAGCTAATATAGAATTTTTAGAAACAAAGTTGATGGAACAATATCATTATCGGTAAAAATTTCAATGGTCATCCAGTTCTATTACTCTCAGTGATTGAGTGTTTTCAGATTCTGTCTGGAAGAAAAGCTTTGGGTCCATGTTGGCTCTGTGCAAGGGAGACTTCCCATCAGTGCTCTGTTGCACTCTTTCTATAGGCTGTATTAGGGTGCGTCACTTATGCCATATGCTGACACGTTGCGGTATACCCAGTAGTAATACACTCCCCAATTGTTCATGCCCTCAAACCCATGAAACTTGCTCAGCAGTCATTCAAAATGAATCCAATTAATTGCTTTTTTCCCAACCCGTTCAAGTCCATTTTGTTTCAGTTATTTGGTTGCAAACAGCACAGTGGCTTTGATGAATTCAGCTGTGCTTTTCATAAAATGTCAGCGCCAATAATGATTCTAAAAAGTGATCCTGTTGGCATGAAGTTTTCCCGCCATAAAAAGAATAAGAAAAAAAAACAACTGAGAATAAAGAGTGTTCTTTTTGAGGACTTTATGGTTATAGTGGCAGAGATTAAAAAAATAATAATGTGCAAATGTGCTTTTCTGTAACACAGATGCACACACACATTCACACTTTTGCCCTTTCAGGAACTGAGTAGTAGTAGTTATTTTTGTATCTTAAGCAGAGAACCGAAACACTACCAAGTCTGTATGTGGGGGACAGAGCTTTGTCATTTATAATCAAGACAATCCCACCTTCTCAAGCCCTGCACAATGCCACAGCTTCTCTGGCCTTCACCTGGACAACCCCAAGTCAGCGCATCTAGCATTTTTCACCACTCTGATACACCTGATTTAGTATGAGCAAGTTGAATGATGAGCTGTTTAAGACTCGAGTTGAACCAGGTAACAGTGATGTGCTATAATTATTATCCCTGTGTAACCATGTTCATTAGACCCACAAGACTCAATCCTAGTTCTGGAAGCCCCCCCCTGCACTGCACATGTTCTTTTACTGCTATAACACACATTATTTGACCTCTATGGTATTTATTAAGGCTTTAATGAACTCCTGTGAACCAGAGGCAGATGGGGTCTAGAGGCAGATGGGGTCAAAAAGATTCCTACCTCAGCACTTTTACTAAAATTTATCTCAAATTAGTATGATATACATTAGGCTTGGTGGTGTCAACATTTTCATCATATCTTCTATTAAAATTACTGAAGTATACGTTATTACTATTTTTGTTGTTTGTTTGTTTTCCTTCCCCTTAACACAATTTGAAATCTGACAGTGTCATTTACTGTCATTACCACATGAAGGTGCAAGACACAAGTTTAACACAAGCTGCTTAATGAAAGAAAGGCTACCACCACAACGACTCAAATGTGCTCGGTTTTAATGCTGGTTATATATAACTTGAATTTGTAAAACTCATGTTTCGTTCATGTACATTTGCACATTTCTTACTAAACACAGGCCCATAATATCTTCAGAATCCCACTAGATAAGGTTTAACTAAATCTGACAAATATTGCTCTCCTAATTGTAACAACAACAAAAAATTAATCTTCTTATAATTAGGGGTGGGCGATTACAGCAAAAATGTTATATCATGATATTTTCAAAATTTTGGCCATTTAAGGTATGTATCACATTATACACATAAATATGGCAATGGTATCTAGAGATGACTACTAAAAGATTGATTTTAAAATTAAGTTACTGGACTCTTTTACAAACTTAAGGTATCACAAAGCTTTTTGATTTTTTTTTGTATGTGGAAAGTTGTGTAAACTGCAGTGAAACAACCAGAGGACAAACTTGCCACAAAAACAAACTATTTTTGCACTGCCGCCAGAGTGGTTTGTGGTATCTATTGATTGTGAATGTTCTTATTATCCTAGTAAAAGATCCATATAAATCACTCCAAACCAGTGATTTCCTAGCCATTTGCTGCATTATGTTTGTCGTGTGGATTTGAAAGACCCTCAGTTTTGCAATGTTGTAGTTAAAGGTGATGATATGTTTGATGGTTCTGCACTGACATGACTTGGTGCACGGTCAAAATGGCATAATCACGGCTGTTGTGGCGCCTTGGCGTCGCACGGCTTATTTACACTGGTATACCGCCTACCACTACATGACTTCACATACATACAGAAGTGTGCATACCGCCTACCACTACATGACTAAACATACACACAGATCTGTGCAAAGTTGGATTATTTCTAATGCAGCTTAAGGTAGCCATATTCTGAACAATTTTGACGTATTTTATACATTTCAGTACTCTTAAGGTACCCAGGCAAGGTTAGGTCCAAGGCAGCATATACCTTATTAATGCTATGGATAGTAATACCCTGTTATACAATATTTCTAGTGTATCACCCAAGCCAAGTATACATTAAGAAAGCCCTCGTAAGCAGCGCGCACACTCGATTGTGAACTGTAATAGTAATCAGGCTCAGTAGATTGAGAACTATTTGTTCATTTTAAACTTTTGTTTTTCCATGACCTGTTTCTGTTAATTTCACTCTTTGAGTATGTATTAATATTTTTATAACATTGCTGAGATATTGTCACATTTTATCAATGAATTCAGAGGAACTTGCACAAGAGGAACTGATATGTGTCTCTAGTGTGAAACCTTTTTTCCTTATTTTGTTTCTGTTAATTTGATATTTTTTTGTTATTCTTGTATTCCAGATTGTATATATCTTTGCTAACATGGTTAAAGTCATGAAAATATTTACTGGCTTGCAAAATGCAGAGGGGGAATTCTTTTTTTTCTTGCTCACATGTTTCTGCTGTTAACAAATTTACCTCTCTGTTGGACCCCGAATACTGTCACACATATTTGCTTATGTTCTTTATCTGCCTTTTTTCTTAGTTTATGGCCTCATTTACGCCTTGCATTAATATGCATTTTCAGTGATTCAATCAAGAACAGATAGCTTTTGACCACGCTTAAAAAAAGGTGTACACGCACACAGCAAGCAGAATGTAAAAGAATTGTCCAGAGCACCTCCAGAAGTCACCTGGCTCGTATTGTAATCGAATTTCAGGTAGGTGTAAATGCAATCTGTACAATGTGATCCCATCAGACTGGCATTAAGGGGCAATATACGTACCCGCAGGATACAACATCATCAAAATATAGGAAAGGACCCAGAAATTGTCAAAGACGAGTAAGTACAGGCTGTTGACTAAAATCATTTCTGGCAATCAGACTCTTTGCATAGTTGCAGGAAAAACAACCACGACGTGCAATCACAATACGTATATAACGGATGACAAAACGCATATAAATAACAGTTGTAAACAAAGGTGGGATCAGACCATTTGTTATCCAGATATTAATATATAGATACAGATTGCATGTTCATGCAAGGTGTAAAAGGGACCTTTGTTTCCTTCTTTTTTTTTTATCTGTCAACCGATTGTGTGTAGGCATTTTCAAAATGTAAGAAGAATGTTATTTATTTTGGTTTTGTAGATGTGAAAGATCATGCTGGGCTGTGCCACATTTCACTGTTTTTGCATTTAAAAAAAAGAAGCTTTTTTTTGTCCAGTTCAAAAAAAAAGTTCATTCAGAGGCAAGATGAACTGTCTCTTGTGTAAAGTGTGTAATAAAAAGTGATGCTTAAACACCTGCCTGTATGTGTGTAGGGCTGCATGATTAATTGTATTTTAATCGTGATTTTTGGCTTCCTCAAAATTGGTGCATTAAATCACAAGCACGTGTGCATGTGTGTGTATATATATATATATATATATATATATATATATATATACACATACATACACACACTCACCGAGCACTTTATTAGGTGCTAATATACTAATACTGGGTAGGACCTCCCTTTGTAGCCCATCCTCCTCAAGGTTCTACGCGTCGTGCATTCTGAGATGCTTTTCTGCTCACCACAATTGTACAGA
>JAOUQW010000019.1:483321-496639 GCA_028565825.1 Olivaichthys viedmensis
ATAACATTGCATATTTTCTAACAACCTGTTTTCACTTCGTCATTATTGGCTATTGTGTGTAGATGTTTGAGGCAAAATAATGTAATGAAACGTGGAGAAGGTGAAAGGGGTGTGCAGACTTTCCGGCTTAACTGTATATGTATATATATATATATAAATTAAGTATATAAAAACATTGTACATGTGAGTCCCATTTGGGATTTGGCCTAACTGTGAATTATGCCTGTGTGAAGTAAGACACTGAGAACAAACAGCCATTTTTTTTATTTGTTTAATCTTTTCCCCTCTCCCCTCCTGGTTCCCCATGTTGGTGTAATGAGTATCATTACCATACAAACACTTTGTTCTGCAGATACAGGCTTCTATGGAGTTTGTACTTTACTTGTGCCCAATAAAAAATAGTCGTGGCATGGATTTAAATGGTGTTTCAAATGGAAGTATACATGTACCCTGAGACTGGAGTGCGATGGACTGCTGAAAAAATGTGAAATGTGAATTCCTGACAATGGATGGCTGTAGTATAATCAGGATCTCTCTGCAATAGGGAAAAATAGCTGAACCACTCAGGAGCACACTTTCAGTTCGACTTGTTCGCCCATAACGCTGTTACCTGCCACTTCTGTTTTCTTCTGTGCAATTGTTTTGTTTTGTTTTTTAAGAGCATTTCAAAGTACGCTTTTATGCTTTCCATATACTAGAAATCATACAACACTGCGACTGCTCATAGCTGCTATCATCACGCTAACATTTCTTGAGCTTTCTCTGTTGACTCAGATTTGAATAGGACAAAAAGCTGCCAATTGTAGTGCAATCTGTTACTTGAGTACAAGGTTAACTGTCTGATGGAGTTGTAGTTACTAGTTCATGAGTTTTAGTCGGGTGTAGGAAGTCATTTGCACTGGTGCCACAATGTCCATCCTGCTCTTTATTGAGGTGGCCAATGAGAGCAGAGCTCACTGTAGTACAAAATCAATGCCCACAAAATGACCTGTTCCTTACAGTGGAGAAAATGACAGGAGAGAACACACCATACAAAAGCTAAAATTTCTTCCTTCCCTTCAGATATCTCTTTAAGAATGAGTAAACTATGTCTCCTGTGTGTTTCTGTGTGCGTGTCTTGTAGCTGAAGAAGCTGGTTTACGTGTACCTGGTCAGGTATGCGGAGGAACAGCAGGATCTTGCTCTCCTGTCCATCAGCACTTTTCAGCGTGCTCTCAAGGTAAATCCCTCCCATTTTCATTCCCACTTCATACCCAGCATGCTTTGGGCCAAACTAAACAGGCAGTCAGTCCTGCTTTGCAAATCAATTAGAGGCCGTTTTAGCAAGAAAACAATGTAAATTTACATTCTTAATTTTCTTTGAACTAAGTATGGTCACATAAATGGCGAGCAGATTGACATAATGATTTTAGCTGGCCTATCATGTATAGCGGGTGTAGTTGGTTACACAAAACACGATTTGAACACATCAAATCAAATGTTCCGAAATATATTTGGATTCTATTGCTTGTTTTTACACTTTGTCCACAATTTTTCATGGTTTTAACCCTTTCCTGTCCAAGCCCAAAATTCTAAATATTCCACTCTTTACCATAATATGAACTTTGGATGCAAAAACGTTTGTGGTGTGTTCATATTACATCACACATCTGAACATTTATATACCATATTGAAGTGAAGAACTAGTACTTTCAAATGATATAAATATCTATATGATTATTTGAAGCTAATCCACCTTTATAAAAAAGCTTTCTCACACCATTTCTTACAAATCTTCTTCTGCTGTACTTCACCAGAAACCTGCATTTTTAACCATTTTAGATATAAGATGGAGGGAAACTTGGGGTGTATGAAATATTCACAATGTTGTGGGCAATTTAGATTTGCAAACAGATTAGACTTATCTATTGTTCTAAAGTTATGACTATTATAGTAGTCAGTGGGAAAATGCGGGAAAATTCAGAATTTTGACCTAATAAGATACATTTCATATTACCGCTCCTCAATACTCCTTTTGAGTAACATGATCACGATCAGTTGTGACTGCATCTGAAATAAAAATTTTATGTGTTCAATAAAACACACACTTTATTTAAATATGAATGATCTGAGATGATGTGCAGTGAACGAATTACTAAACTATTAAACACAAGTGTAACCCATTAAATAATTCACAATAAACATATGTAAAAGAGTGCAGAGTACATCAGCCATGTCAATGTCTCCCTCCTTCTCACTAATCACTTTGCATAAGATGGATTTCGCTAATTATCGAGGTCATCCTAACATCCTAGCCTCCAGTTGCAGTTGCACTTCGTTTATGCAAAGCAAGTTGCTTCTTCGCTTCCACTTTTACGTCTGACCACTTTTTTTTTTTTTTTTTCTTTCTTATTTATTTTTTTACTTCGGCAACAGTGGCACTAACATTATTAGCTGTTTATTGTTGACGCCAACACTTAAGCCACCAAACATGTTTTTCCTTGACTTGAACCTCGCACTCGGTAGTATGTGATGAGCACGCGATAGTATGTGGTGAGCATTCTTCCAGTTGAGGAGCATTGGCTGGGTTAAACGATGAGAAAGGAGGGGTCACGATTTAGGAGTATCAGCAGTGAGTGGCCTCCTCTTCTTGAGACACTGGAGAAGAGTGTCATAGTCCATCTGTACAACAGAGAAATGTACCACAATTAGCAGTCAGCTGTGTTCGCTTTACAAATTCATACACTGAGCACGGCTACGCGCATGTACACATCACGGAGCACGGCTACGCCGTTAATTTATCAAATTAGCTACATGGTGTGGGAAAATAAACTATTTGAGTCATCAAGCCAGCAGCCACGGAAATTAGTTTACCTCAGTCTATCAGGCTAATCGCCAAAAATCGCTATATATTTAGCTAAAAGTGAACATAGTCTAGCTATCTAGCATTTATTTGTCAAGTTTCACATAAATTATGACAATTCAGTCATAATCGCGATCTTGCGTTAGCTGCTGCTGTCTACATCAACCAGTCGAGTTATGCTAACAACCTTTTCGAAATTTCACCGCTAGAAATAAAGCTTACATAGTTTAGTCTTTCAGGTGACATTATTGACAAAACATGTCGTATAACTTGTCTTACCTTGAAATAGCACTTCAATTTTCACTTTCAAGCTTTAAATTCTTCAGTTGATTGGGACTTCCCATGAAATGCTGCGCCGAGGCGAATTTCTCTGCTTCGCTGAGACGAATGACTGTTTCTAAACATAACAGGCTTTTAAATATCACAAATTATTCACAGTAACCTCTTAACTGATTAGCCCAAGTTATAGATACAATTATCATGAGTACCTGACAGTTTTCAGAAATAAAATTGGTGATTGGATGGCGGAGCAATTAAATATTCAACCATTGGAAATATATTTCCGATATTAGAGCACTCCGGCAGGAAAGGGTTAAAAAGGTCTTTTGGGCAACATTTGCTTCTGAAGTGTACAGTAATGTTGACTTTATTCATCAGCATTCCAGGGATGAATCTAGTGAACTTTTACTTAAGGTAGTAAAATATTGGAACAGCACATACGATGGCGAGGGCAAGTGCATGAGGGTGCATTATACAGTATTGGAACACAGGGACACTTAGTGTTTTGTAATAGGACATTTTTAGTCTTTTCTCTAAAAACCTAATGAGACATTTGGACAAGGAAGGGCTCAAGTTAGGGGCTTGAAGTGACCTAAACGTGTGTGTGTGTGTGTGTGTGTGTGTGTGTGTGTGTGTGTGTAGGATCCTAACCAGCTGATCCGGGCAAGCGCCCTGCGGGTTCTCTCCAGCATTCGCGTGCCCATCATCGTGCCCATCATGATGTTGGCCATCAAAGAGGCTGCCGCTGACCTTTCACCTTACGTCAGGAAAACAGCTGCTCATGCCATACAGAAGCTGTACAGGTACACGCACACACCTATAGCTGCACACACCTGTAGCATGTAGCTGCAGCTTCGCAAACCAATAATGTGAAGAGCCTGCTTTTAGCCAGAAGTAAATTTCAAATATTACGGTATCGGGTAACTAAGCTAACATTAGCTAGCTAACACACACCAAAATATTTTTTAAAGTTATTATTTAACATATGATTTAAAACATGATTCTGTAATGACCATTTTCTTTTATGAAATGCCACACAATTTTATTTCATTATCAAACTTAGTACTAACTACCAGTTGCTAAAGCAGTTCACTACCTGTATATAATGTGAATAAGTATATCGTTACAGCATAGCTTAATGTTAATAGAAACATTAATTATCATTCAATAATTTCCATCCCTTCTCTATTCTTCTGTGCACAAACTTTCACTCTCACTTTTGCTTAATCTGTGGCTTCGTCTGCAAAGCTGCAACTAGATGCCACTTGTTTTTTTTTGTTTTTTTCCTCAAGTTACCCCCATCTACAATCTTTTTCAATGTTTCTCTTTTGACTCTTCTTAAACTTTCTCTCACTCTTTTGCGCTCACATTTACTCTTTTAGTCTGGATCCTGATCAGAAGGAGCACCTGATTGAAGTGATTGAAAAGTTACTAAAGGACAAAAGCACGGTCAGTTAGAGCCATCGTCTCCTTCATTCACATTAAACATAAAAATGTGCTGTTACATAATCATCTAATGTGTTCGAGGTAATTAACTAGCTAGTGTTCATGCTAGCAAAACAGTGGTGAGATCTGTCAGCAAAATGAGTGCAATACGTGATTTGCTTTGCTCTTTTCAAAATTATAATTTTTTTGGTCGTCTGGTCTAAGCTTGGACATACTTTGCACTTAAAAACTCTTAACAGATTTCTAAAGCAGAGAGCATGTCACTTAACATTTTTGTGTTGTAAGCGCACCCACTACATAATTACGCTAAGGGCTGATTTATACTTGTGCGTCTGGGAATCTACGAACATGAGTGGCTGTTGTATGCAATTGTTCACATGGGTGTCTGCCAACATACTTGTATGTAATATCAATGGGTTTATTGTAGAAGTGCTGCACCTCTTCTGCCAACCGATCGTTAGCTTATGTATATAATCATTGTTCCCTTAAGGAGAAGAATGAAGTATAGCACACATAGTATGGGATACCACGTCTTCGCATGTCTGGCTGAAGACGCATCAGTTCACGTGGTGATGTAGGGGGTCACATTAGCTCGTCACCACCGTTTCTCCTCAGTTCAGCAGATCACGCTTCACCGAGCTATGACTGCTGTGCGGGGCTGGCTAGTGTTATGCAGCATTAGGGTGCAAAGTTACCTTAGAATTACCCAGTGCAAACTGGGTACATGAAGGCTGCACAGACAAAGAGTGGGGATCTCCCACACGCTTTGCTCATGGTTAAGCAAGGAGCAGTGCTGTCATGTATGAAAGAAATGTCCACCGACTCTAGAGGCTCAAATGGAGAACCACAGATTACCACCAGAACAAGGGCCAAATCCCATGAGGTGTGCTCAGTTAAGCAGTAGAACTTGGACGGTGCACAACCCTCAAAGTAAATGGCAAGAGGCTGAACCCCTGCCGACATCTCCTCAATGCCGACATGACAGACGGACATTGCCGCCACCCTGCTCCTTTAATTCCCTAAGTAACGTTAATACATTCCAAAGTATTGGATTGGCATTAGGTCTTTCCCACGGCCCACTGCTCAAACACATGCCTATTCAGAATGTGAATAGTGGTTATTGCGTTAGGGGGCAAGCCCTTTATTTTAATGTAATCACCAATGCTTTGTACTAGGGACCACTTTCCCCCTACTGTTTTTCCAATGGGGGCACCCTGACAGAGTAGACGCGACTCTCTATACAGAGAGGGTTGTCGGGCATGCCACATCCACTTCAACCTCATACGGAAATGATTTGGGCGATGCGACCACTGCTGATACAGCCGCAATAATAACAGATCTAGTGGCATTACTGCTGTCATAGATGCCCCCAGGCAACCGCAGAAATGCGTGGATGTGCAGTTTGCGTCCCAAGCAAAACTGCACAAGGCATTTGTGAAAAGCCGATACACTGTGATCCGACAGATATGTTCAACTGGTGAGAGAGCACATTTCCAGACCCGGAAATGACCGTCTCTGAGTCTGCGTCAGTGCTCTTTTCGCAATTCACAGAAAACCCCAGTGCCTGAATGTGTGACAGCACAGTGTGCATCTCTGCTTGCCTCAGGGACAAGTCGGACCTCGGCAGGCCCACTCTTCTCCTGGATGGGAAAAGAAAGACTGGCATGTGTTTTGGTTGTTCCACCTGCTCGGACTCGGTGGCACCAGTCTCCCCACCTCTTCCACATCGCCTTATGACACCATATGAGGTGGCTTGGTGAACTCTGAGCAGAGAGGGTCCCCCTTTTCCACCATTTTCTGCCCGAGAACATTTTTAGAAACGTCACATGCCTTTTGAGAGTGGACTAAGTTGGCAACAAAACACACATGCATCAGGCTGCATCAAAGCTCTCCTAGCATGGCTGTCCCCAGGAAAACAGGGCAAGCATCATGGCGCTCTTTCTCATGCAGAGAAAAACCACAGCTTCGAGGACAGGGATGAATGCTCAACGTCTTTGAAGCCGAGTTTAGGCTAGACTGCGAGCTCATGCTAGACAACCATTAGCAAGCTAAACAGCAGCTAGTTTGGTGACTCCCAACAGCAGGCTCGAAAATGTTGGCAAAAACTTCCAAAAACAGCATTCTGACTCAGCAAGTAAGAATGTTTGTTCTAACCAGTGGAGCAACTAGCTAAATCAAAAGTTTTTTGCAGCAAAGCAAAATTTTGAGCGCACTAGCTAGCAAGATAGAATAACTGACAGACGTGATGTGTATTTAGTGAAGTGAAGAGCGCGAGAACTAAGGGGAGACGGTGGTGACCAGGGATATATAGCTGATGTGACCCCCTACGTCGTCACCCCGCACCATCTGCCTTACAGACGTGAATAGATGTGTCTTTAGCCAGACACGCGAAGGTGTGATATCCCATAATATCTGTGTTGTACGCAGAAACGTGCATCTTCATAGAAGTGTAATTGAACGAGTTTGTCGTAATATATAGGCAACGAAAAAAGTCCTCAAAATCCCAAATCGGTGCAATGCAGTAACGCAGGCTGGAAATAATACATCTGGCCAGATTTGCTTTTGACTTTACACTTCATGTTTGTGCATATAATCTCCTCTTAATCAGCCCAGGCTGTGTTTAAAAAATAAATTTAAAAAAATAAATAAAAAAGTTATTAAATTTAACAGTATAATGTATATCTGTAAGCATTCATGTGTTTGCCAGAATCTCACAAGCTTGTCCTCAGCCATTTTCCTTTTTCACCCCACTCCTCTGTCTGTTATTGGCTGTTGCCTATCAAAATACACACTACAAAAGCATGAGTATTTACTATGTGCACATGCTACAAACATGGTGGGTAGTTGGTAAAACGTTTGTAGTTTCATTTATTAGGCTACATTATTATCCCTGTTTATGATCTATTTTTTATTATTTATTAATTATTTTTAACAAAATATTGCAGATTGGAGCCCTGTAACATGGAACCTTATTATTCTGTAAGCGCAAGTACTGTTTGGTTTTATGTGATTCTATCTAGCTGTTTCTTATTAAGCAATCCCTCAATATTAATAAATAACTAATAAAAAGTATAACTCAGCCGAGAACGACAAGCCTATTAAGACCACATAATGATCATATATGCTTTTCAAGAAGTTTTATTTTTCTGAATGTATTCCTTATGCATCCAAGATCTAAAATACAAGATATTTCACTTATGAAAATCTAAAGTTGTTCCTAAACAAGATTTTTAAACTTAATTTCTTTTTAAAACATTTAACAATATAGTTGTAATAAAATACAACATACAATACATGTTTCTGTGCAAACACACACACACACACACACACACGTCTTACAAACGGCAGTCATGAGGTCTGCTAGCTGACCTTCAGTCCCACTTGCACTGGAAGGTCCAGTTTATTTATTATTATTAAGCATATAGTATTGCATGTAGGTAACTAATGTTGGTAATATTTAATGCTAATGTTGCAATATTAATTTTTTGCTGCACTGGAGACTTTCTAATGTGCCAGAATGTTTGCACGTTGTACCATCAAATAGGGTAGACCAATTGTGTTTTGTACTTACTTTTTATTACTCTCATTAAGCATACATAAAACATCAACAGCTAAAAGTTTATTTCACTTCTGACTCGCCATGCTGAGACTTCAAGTCTGCTCTCTTCTGTCAGAGCATGAATAGAATGTGGATATTGATTGGCCACGGCTGCCTAAGTTATGTATTCAATCTGGACGATGATTGGCTAGCAGATAGAACTTTTATATGTGAGTTTGGAGATCTTCAAATATTATACCAAAAACCTTGCAAAATAAAAAAATAACATCACAAGAGAATGAAGTATCCCCCAGTGATGAAGTTTGTGGTTAACTCATTTTCGACCAAAATGCCAGATAATACTGAGGTCATGAAATGTTAAATTATTTAGGAAAGCCAAGTAAGCATGGAGTAATTTTGCCCGCTCAGTTCCAGGGCAATAGTATGTGTGTGTACTTCCTAATGACTACAGAAGGGAGGGGAAGTGTCCCCCCTTATAATAAATGTATAGGACATTTTGTTATTTGGGGAGCCATTTTAGTCAGCTTGGGTTTCCTTTAAGACACTGCCAACCTGCAGAAACAACGCTAGGGTTTAGGTAAGTGTATGCGTGTGTGAGGGGCAGATTATATGTAATTTACTTCGAATCCGCTGTTGGGTAAAGAGGGAGTCCGATACCCCAGTCCCCCCATTACCCCGGCCCATTTTTATAAAAATGTTTTCGGAGCGGTGGAATTTGAAATGCCTAAAATTTTAAATAAAATAAACTGAATTATTTTAAATACATTTAAAAATCAGGACCTATGTAATTGTACTTTGATTTTTTTAAATATCTAATTACAATTTTAAGACTGACAGATTGAAATTTGGTTAAGAGTGAAGATGCGATAACGCGTGATGGAGAGAGATCAAAGCTAAGCTTAAATCCAAGCCGTGAGTAACTCCATTGCCGCTACAGGAAAATTATGGCTTTGCCAGTGCAAAGGGGTTTTGCCGCTCATTATCTGTAGGCAGCCTAAAAATATCAACACTTATTTTATCTTTCCATCAATGCACAGCAATGATGTGCTCCTTACTACTCAATGCAGACGTCTGCAGCTGGCACCAGCCCTGTGGCTTATTTACATTCATTCATTTGGCAGATGCTTTTATCCAAATGAGAGAGGGTACAATGATAAATAAAAAACTACAAAACCAAATAATGTAAGCAGGTAAAGTAAAACAGTAAGAGTAACTTTATTCATTTATTGGTGGAAGAATGTTTAGTCAGTCAGTCCAATGTACCATTTTTACACATTACAATACTCAACTTCATCTGTATATATATTATTCATTATGCATAACCCATAATGTGTGAGAGGGGGTAAAGGAGCTTTCCATTTAATTAATCGCCTAGCAAGCAGGATGACAAAAGATACCAAATCAGCTTCCAAAGATAAAGGAGACCTTGATAAGCAAACAACGCAATCATGGCATTTGGCTCAATGGATTTCCCTATATCTGTTAATAATTTAAATATTTTTGTCCAAAAGGAGTATAGAGGGTCAGGACCAAAATGTATGGACATAGTTTGCTGGAGCGTCATATTTCCTGCTTTTTCTTGTTAAATCATTTATGTGAAAGGGGTATTCAGTTTTTGGGATTTTTTTATTTTTTTGTCATATTGCCCCTCCCTGGTTGAGTATAGCTTACAAGTATTTCCAAATAATTCAAGTAGTAATTCAAGTAATAAAGATGTATTGCTCACCAATTTAGTCTAAAAATGAGTCTACGCTGTTCATCAATGTAAAGTTGTAATATCTGTCTGTAGAAATGACTTTCTATGATTGTATACTTGACTATTCAAATTCCTTTTAAGTGAAATCTTATATATTTTTTGTTTTGATTGTGATTCCCTCTGATTGCTAAAGTGTGTGTGTGTGTGTGTGTGTGGTAGCTGGTGGCAGGGAGCGTTGTGATGGCATTTGAGGAGGTGTGTCCCGAGCGGATTGATCTGATCCATAAGAACTACCGCAAGCTGTGCAACCTTCTGATTGACGTGGAGGAATGGGGTCAGGTGGTGATCATCAACATGCTTACCCGCTACGCTCGCACCCAGTTCGTCAGCCCATGGAGAGAGGTGCCAATATCAAATCTCGACACCATGATAATTGCCTTAACTCTTATACTGGTTAATGATACCATTATGACATTGTCAACTTTTACACATTAGCCAAGCATAAACACAGGTACAGGTATAAGTAAACATATTTTTAAACATGAATACAAAAATAAAGAGCTGATGCGCTGAATGGTGATAAACGGATACATTTTTTTTATAGATGGATACCTAGCTAGAGCTGTAATACCTCTAAAGGTTCTCACCTTTTGTTTAAGGAAAATAGCTGTGCGCCATGATATAAACACACTTTTTTGGGTCTGTAGTCACGTTTGTTTGCATTTCCACATTGGCTGTCAGAGTAACGATTCAAGCATTCATATGCTAAGTAGTGCGGGGCAGGTGAAAGTTAGCTAGTTAGTTGGCCGTGGATTATGTTCTACAAATGTCCAGTTTTGGTTCTGAACATATTTAGCACATATGAACATATTTAGCACTTTTCCCCTCTACCTGCCTTGATGCTGGTTTTCAAGAAGTGCCACATCGCGAATGACAAAATAAACAACAAAAGAAGTGAAATCCGAATGGTCAAACTGGACTACATGCACATGTGGCTCGAGTCCGATTGGGAAAACTTTACCTAAAAAAAAAAAATCGCCCGGTCTGAACGTTTAAATAATGTAGATGATGGTAGTGTAAAGTAGTTTAGATATTTTCTGTTTTCGTCTGTGTTTTGCTTGCATATGCATACATGTTTCTGTCTTTGTTTATTTTGTTTTGTCGTGTGTGTGTGTGTGCGCGTGTGTGTAGGACACTGTATTTGAGGAAAACGATGAAAAGGCGTTCTATGCTTCAGACGAAGAGAAGAGAGATGATGTGGCACAGACAAAGCCATACGTCATGGATCCAGATCACAGATTACTGCTACACAACATCAAACCTTTACTGCAGAGCAGAAATACTGCTGTGAGTTACAGAAGTGTCTCTCACAAACATGTACGCCCTACTGATTGGTGTTCTGACAAATTTTGCTAAACTATTAAACATTTGAAGGTTAAACAATTAACCAACCCTGTGATTAGTAAATACAAACTTGAATCATTCTAAAAAATAAAATAGTATTTTATAGGTGATGGCCATGTTTGTTTTGTAGAAATGATCATGCAGTGACTGTGTGCTGCCTCATCATTACTTTTTGTCAATATCATTACATATTGGTATCAGGGATGTGCATTTCAGACAAAATTACTATTTGAATTTTTCAAGACCAATAATATTTAAAACTTAATTTAATTTCACAACCTTCTTGCATGATACGTTAACGAGGGGAGTTATGCCTTTAAATTGAGATACGTTTTTGCAAAACTGCATCTGGCAAAATTCACTATGTCTGTTGAATAGCTTTCAGACTTGCAGCTAATCTACACTAAGCGTATCTTGATTATGCAGCGCACCAACCACACGGTGAGCAAACAACAAAACGCTTATAACCTGCAGGCAACCAGACACCTCCTCGCCGTTGGCGCGTGCTTTCCCCACAACCGTGTTAGACACTCAACTCATTTGATTACTATTAATACTCAAATGCCTAATTCACTATATATATATATATATATATAGAGACTCTCTTGAATCTTCGAACATTTGAAAATATGGACTCATCCCTAATTGGTATAATGAGTATCATTACTGTGCAAACAAAATCATCACATTGCAATGTAGTATGATTTTTAATTTTTTAAATAAATATATATAAAGTTCACAGCATGTAGAAAGTGCAAGTGTGTGATTTGAATGGATCTTTATGAAGTTTGTTTCACTCAAATGAGAGAAATAGATGCAGCAAAAATACACAGCAGGATGGATGGGAGTTGTGCGCTTCATGGAGTCGGTGTTGATTAAAACATTGTGTAAAATGGAAGCTTATGTGTTCTGTGAGACAGACAACTAAACACTTCAGAAATGCTTTTTAGTATGACTTGTCCTTTTAGTATTATCAATTAATAATGACAATAATGAAAAGACTCTCTCGCTCTCTCTCTCTCTCTCTCGCTCTCTTAGGTGGTAATGGCTGTAGCACAGCTGTATTGGCACTTGGCCCCTAAGCATGAAGTGAACAACATCACCAAATCTCTGGTGCGACTGCTGAGGAGCCACAGGTACGAACGAGAGTACCCTTTAGGCCGTAATTCAAACTTTGACATCTCACACAATCTGACACACGCGCAGAAATTCTCTCTCAGAAAATGTTAGCCAATCAGAAACCGTGACCGTCAAACACACACACACACCATCACACCTGAATGAGAGTATGAGAGTTTGATGGTGTGAGTGTGTGTGAGGGAGAGTTTGATGGTGCGCTCGTCAAACTCTCTCGCGCACCGTCAATCTCTCTCTCTCTCTCTCTCTCTCTCTCTCTCTCTCTCTCTCTCTCTCTCTCTCTCTCACACACCACACTATCATACTCTCATTCAGGTATGATGGTGTGTGTGTGAATTTGACGTCACGGTTTCTGATTGGCTAACATTTTCTGATTCCTTTATCCCCACCTCCCCCCACCTAGACTGGAGATTCAGTTATACAAACGTTGTGGTGAGGGCAGTAAGAAAGATGACTGTAGGAAAACAGAATAGCAGGCATATATCATGTTTCAACATTTTTATTTTTTTATTTACATTTTTACCTTTTCTCCCAATTTAGTTATCTCCAATTCCCACCCTCTAGCTAATTCTCTACTATCGCACGACAGCCACCGACCGGGGAGGGTGAGGGCCAGCACGTGTTTCCTTCGAGACACGTGAAGCCAACTACCGTCGGGGCTCAAACTCACCATCTCCAGATGACCGGGGGAACGCTTTACTGTTGCGCCACTCGGGAGCCCATGTTGCAACAGATTTAAACCAGTCATATAACATAGAAATAACATATTGAAGCCTGCCTGCCATTATGTTTTCCTACCCCAAGGGGAGCATTACTCTAAATAAAGTGCATGCAGTAATGGTAATTCCTGCACTTATGCAGCATCACCTGCACATTAGCTCACTAGCTAACATTATACTTAGCATAAACTACCATTAGCTAGCCGATGCTAACATACTGTATGTCGCTAGCTAGC
>JAOUQW010000019.1:499959-518306 GCA_028565825.1 Olivaichthys viedmensis
AAAAAAAAAAAAAAAAAAAAAAAAAAACCTTCTTTTTTTTCCCCCCCTCTTTGATCAGCGATTCAGGTAAACTAAAAATACTGTGGCAGAAGAAATTATTTTAAAACATTTCTATGTATCTCATAAAGCTATCAAAAGTCTGCTTAAAATGAAAATGGGCTGCAAGTTTAAAAAAGAAGAAGGGGAAAAAAAAGGTATCTGGAGGTCAAACACATGCAATCATAACTTTCAAGTTTCATCTTTCAGAAGCAAATTGTGTAGCACTGGTCTAACAAAAAGTGATATCTTTAAATATCATTATCTCTGTTAATTAGGTCTTTCTTATATAGAAAACTTGCATCAAAGAAATACAAGGAATACTCCAGCAGTTTTCCAACCTAATCTCCATCTACCACATCTGTATGTGCCAAGAATTTTCCTTTACTGAGACACGTTTCCCTGTACTGAGAAAATAATGGAAAACCTGTTTACTCCAAACTCCCTAATAATGAAAATATGTAGGCATTTGTTGAATTCCGTCTAAAATGTTTGTGCAAAACTTATTTTTGTTGAATGCCTTCATGAAATCTTCAGTCGAAGGTATTTGTAAATGAAGCTCTAAATCTGTATAAATCGTCCTTTCTGAGATGGGACTACTTTTTCAGAGGGACAAGTTTGTGATTGTGTTACCAGCATAGTTGTGTGGGTCTGATGGTGCATGGATACCACGATACCTTACCGGCTTGGGTAAGACATTCTCTCATGTCTGTCTTATCCGAAGGCCTTCATTGTTAGTGTAGTAGTTGTAGTTTGGAATTTGTTATATAGTCGCGTATTTTAAACGTTTATTGACGGAATTCAACAACTGCCATTAGACTTCCTTTACAAGTTATCTGTTCTTTTCTCAGTACAGGGAAATGTGTAAAAATTCCTGGTTGTGGTAAATACACATACACTACAGATGCGGTTGAAAAGTGCTGCAGTATTCCTTTAATTAACTGATTAATAGGAAGCCAAATAAGAAGACTGGGTGCGTTGGATGTCTTTAGTGCTCCAATATTGCATATAGGTTCAGGGCACACAGTTTTACAGACTACAACCATAACTCGCACACAGATGCACTCTGTGCAATCATCAAAAAGGTTTTTCTGTTGACATCTTTATGAGAAAGTGAGTGCATCTCTCTCCATCACACCTAAGTTAAGTGTAGGCTGTAAGGATGCCACAGTGCCATTAGGACACACACACACACAGCCAATACAGTGACAACAACTCACCACACACATACTCATTGCATCATGGTTGTTGGGTTGGTTGTGTTTTGGCTCAGGTGGGAAAAGTTGCTGCATCGATAAAGAGAAGTTGAAATAAAGAATGATGGAAACAATTTTTTTAATAAATGTCAACTCAATGATTTACGTTTTCTTTTACAGAATTAAAATTTGGATGTAAAAATGCCTTTCTTATGGATAATTAAGGCTTTAAGGAGAAGGAAAAAGAACATTCCCGATTGGAACAATGCAGTGGGGAACAAGGACAAAAAGCACTTCCGTAGGCGTTAAGTTTCATTTAGACATTTCTCTGTTGGAAAATGGCGTTGATGGATTATGTTTCCGTGTTGTGATTGAAGCGCATGTTTCGGTCTTGCTCCCAACTAAAGCAAGAAACCGAGAGATGGGAGACATTCGAGTGATAACTCTAATTATTTTTCAACTCTATTGTGCTCCAGTTACTTTTGTAAAAACAGAGCTGTCAAAGCCTCCCAACAACGTTGAATTTTTTTTTGCTGCCCATGTTATGACCATGTTGCCATGGCAACTGCATATTCGAGCTGCTTGTGCCATGCGCTATTAATTAGTTGCTGGCTGTAGGGTGGCTTGCCCGTGCCTTAAAGAGTACTTGGGGAATTAATCGCCAGCGTTGTGTATGTGTGGGTCCATCCACGTGATTTTAATTTGTGCTTCAGGAAACCCGAATGATGGATGGATGAAGAGAAAATGCAGTGAAGGGTGATAAAATATTTTTCAAATAAATAAAGGACCTAGAACATACAACTTCTAGTCTCTCCATCCCAAACCACACTCTGACAGCTTTTATATGGGTGTCTCTGTATGGGAGAGTTGCTGTTCAAAAAGGCACACGGCTCTTTGTACCCTACTTTATTAGGAGCATATGACGTGGCATACTAATATAGGAAATGGAATTTGTGATTTAAATTAACCATTTTGTACACTACATGATTTTGCTCATTCTTCTCCAATGATGGTCACACGCTGTCACACAATCACCATCCAAAACATTTATCCCCTGTGCATGTGTTTCCAGGCCATGGTTTGGTTACAGATGGCACCAGAATGTTATGGGTGTTCTGTACCCAATCGGGTCCATTATTTGGTCTCAACCTTGCAATGGACTTTTTCCACTGTGCATTTAAACATGACTACAAAATCCTGTACACCCAAAATGGCACACTTCCAAAATACTGCACCATATTTTAAGTAAAATAATTTACCAATTAACTTACCTGTTTTACTGTGCTGCATAGTGCTCCTGATTCTCCAATGTAGAGAATAGGGAGTAAGGTGTTATTTTGCACATAGCAATGGAGCTATAGACAAGAGAGTTTCAAGAGATTATGTAGCTTAGAGTATTTCTATGAAAATTAAAAATGATAAAAGCTTAGTTTTCAAAATTGGTAAAGTTTTCAGATATGCAGACTTGTATGTCTTCTCTATTTTACTTTTTCTACAATAGGTATGAGTATAGTATTGGTTCCTGTCCATTGTGTACATTTGCCTCCAATGCATGGCACTATTTGGTCTATTCAAGGCCACATTTACAAACACGGCTACTCTCACTAAAGCCTGAACTTGTCACTCTTCGTTAGCAAACACCCAGTCATACCTCCATTAACATACTAGGTCCTTATTTATCATCTTCTGCAAGCCCCCTATGAATATCACAGTAGGCTAATGAAGTCCTACAATGTAGATTAGCTGCACATCATCGACTGTAATAGATGTCAGTACACAAATTAGTCATTTGCAGTGCACTTTATTAGTCACAGAAACTCACTTCTGTTGTGTGTGTGGGGGGGTATTTTGGGGTTTTTTATTTTTATTTTTATTTTTATTTTTATTCAAATATAGTTCTGTCTCAATATGAACCAGTAGGCACTGCTTGCTTACTTGCATGGCAACTGACTGTCCTTTTTAGCTGTGTGTGTATGTTGTTGTTTTTTTTGGGGGGAGGGGTTTCTTCTGTACTAAAGCTTGATAAATCTGACCCAGTGTTTTGTTGGACAGCAGCAGACATTTTTTAATAAGAAAAAATAAAAAAACTCCTATAGTGTCATCAGGCCAACCTCCTGGGGCACAATGACATGTACTCTGCTGTCTGACAGCGGCTCATAGCCATAAAAAGCATCCCTTGAATAAATGATTGTGTAAAGAGTCTGCTAGCATCAGATGAAAAATGCTGGAAATGCCAAAAAAAGAAAAGAAATAACAATCTGTAATTTTCCCTTATCTATCAACTTCCTTTGTGCATCAGTTGAGGGTTTAGCGGTATGAAATCTGTTACTCTCTCAGCCAGATTTTAGCTTTCTGTATATACTTTATTTTTCCAAATACATTACTGTATTTGGTCTCCAATATTAAAACCATATCAGAAAATTTTCACATTTACAATTACATCTTTAGCAGGTCCTGCTAGCTTTTACATAGTGCAGGATGCAGCTTGCTTGTTTATTAGCATTGTAAGAGTTTGCATTATGCTTACATTAAGTTGTTCTTTTTAGCAAGTAGTGCTATCTAGAGGAATTTACAATAATTTGGAACTTTTAAAATCCCATTGATACAAATTACGATTATGAACCCATAATTTAAAATCAAGCGTTTTCTTAACTGACTAACCAACCTGTTTTACAATTCTTAGTCCAAAGTATTAGCTATTTACTGATAACATTGTGATGTTTTTAATTACAACAAAAGATGAGATTATATTTCAGATTGGTAAAAACAAAAATGGCCTGGATGGCATAAAGGCAGTGCTGGTCCTAGCCTTCCCGGGCCCTCAGCAAAATTACAGCCACAGGGAGGATTCTTGCAAGGACCCACTGCCACACTTTCCTCAGTTATTTTGGTTTGATGGAATCTGGAAAACGGAGGCAAACAAAGACTTCATTTGAAGAAGTTTATTAAAATATAAAGTGTGCATCTTGTACTAGAGCAGGTATATGATAGTCACAAGACCATCTTATGTGCTTCACTCCAAAGTGTCTCTCTCCTCTGCCTCTCTAGCCCCTACGCCAATATTTATCTCTGACGGTTTTAGTCTCTGTGATGGAGTCTTTGCAAACACTGCTAGATAAGACCAGCCCTCTGTCTGAAATTGTGCCCTCACTCACTCATTCACTATTTACTTTATAGACTTCTGTAAAGGACACTTGTATCGGCAGTAGTAGGGGAGACACCAGACAAAATTCAGACAACACTTTCTTGAGAATATGCCAGAAATGCATCATGACCTGCCTTTGCATGCATCATTGTGAAGTCAACAATATTTAGTAGGCTAGCAGTACCATCACAAGACATATTGAAGTAAGATAGTTGAAAAAAACACTAAACTATGTGAACTGAAACCATATAAAATATGTGTTGATGTATATTAAGTACATGACTAACAGCTGCTTGTCAGGTTTAGTGGTTGGTAAACTTTTTTAAAACTTGCATTTATATATGAAGTTGGCTGCTCCGGTGTCCTGGGTTGCTGGGTCTGCGTGACAAAAACGGCCCAAAGAGCAACCTAATACCAAAACTCTAAATTAACCCCCTCCAAACCTTATACACAGCTTTTAAAGTCCATTATCATGACTATCATAGCAAGATGTATTGTAATAGTTAAAAGTAAAGTTATACAATACATTTTTAACAAAGCTGTACTAAAAACTGTAAATAGTTCTTTCACCAGTATTATTACATACATTGTCATAAATAAATCATAGCTATGAGAATGAGTAGACCAATTCACTGAGGTTTAGGTGTGTGTTGGATATTTTTATGGCAATGTGTATTTGATCATTTTGGGGTCAGTCTTGTATAGAATTTGGCCATAAGGAAATAATTTAAACAAAATTGTAATATGTTTAATATATAGATATAATTAATCTAATGTATGCTAATCTCCCAACCCAGAGCAGAAGTTCAAACGTTCCCAATTTTGTATATATAAAAAAAAAAATGCGGATCTGGCAACACGGCAGGTGTCCTCAAGTAAATAGCTACCTAAAAGACATCGCAATGCATTGTGGCACTTTTGCATGGAGGTAGTGTGCATCAGTTGTACGCTGGCTTTATGGTGCACTATGGGTAATAATGGCTGTGGACCAAAATGTTTTACATCCAAAATAGTGTGCTATATGTTGAGTATGGAAAAAGACAGGTGTAACTGATTAAGTGGTAACAGTTCAGTATTCTGTGGGTGATGACCTCTGGTGGCAAAATGTGGGATTGTCAGATGAGGCTGTGACAGGAACTCAACTATTTTAGTCTCGCTTGTGTGAGAGAGAGAAATATACTCTGTACCCTATTTCCTTTACTTATTTGACCTTTGTTATTGTTCTTGTGCTATTGACAGGATTTTTCAGGATTATATCAGCAGCATAGAATTAAAAATATACCAGTTATCTGCTCATGATCTGGTCATGGTAAGATGAAAATTCTAAAACTCCAAAAAGCATACACCCACTCTCCTTACGGAGAGAGACTACAGTGTATTATGCAAGATTTCTGAGAGGAGAGGTGTCATGGCTGGTTTGTCAGTGAGGATCTGTGTTAGATGAGTCTCATTGTGATGATACATGACCCTTCACCTAGAGGTCAGAGGTTATCCTGTATCTGTGTAGATAATGCCACGAAAACTTCCTGCACACCTAAAGTTGAGAAGTCCATGTTCCACACCAAGGTGTGCATACCGCATAAATATACAATAGTACAGTCTATTTCTGTATAGTGATGAAAAATCAATCACTTTAACATGCAGTTATAAATCCTATCAGCCATCTCACACCTCAAGTCCAATTCATACAAGCAGTAAAGGTCATGCACACATTTAGTTCCTGCGCTTTGGCTTTCATCTCTGCAGTTATTGTGTTCAGTGGTGACCATTATTACAGTATGTTTTCTTTTATGCATCTAAATGATTATCCTTCATAGAGATGGACATTCTATTGCTAAAAGCTGCAATACAATTCTGTTCAATTACTGTAGCGCACTTTGTAATTGTGCCATAATAGGTTGAATAGAATGTGTTGTCATGATTAAAAGTGTTTTTCTTTCACGTTAAACCTCCATTTAAGATCTATTGTCCCCTGCTCGGTACAAAGGCTTAAGTGCCATCTAGGCAGGTTTTTTTTTTACTGAACACCTGTGTTTTTTTGCAGAAAGTGCTGTAAAGGCAAAAACTAAGAGTACATTCTATATAGTGTCTTAATTAGTGGCTTATTGTGCATTGAAGGGTCTGAAGTGGCTTTATTGGAACCATAAAACATCATCACTCAGTGTGTTTAGCCCAGGGAGAAAAAAAAAAAGCTGGTAAAGGTAAACAGAAAGATACATGGACATATAGGCCTTGATGTGTGTTTGTGGGCGCAGGCACACACGCTGGTGTAAATTGAGGGCTACGAGGAAAGAGTAATTGGAGTGAATTAATATAGATTCATGAACTAAAGGGCTTGAGTGCCGAGAGTGGATTTGGGAAATGTGCTTGACTGGTCTATTCAGCCCTAATTTGGCCGTGTAAAGGTCGCCCTCCCAGTGCGCACACACACAGCCATGCATGTCTCCAACTCGAAGCTTAACAAAGACCTGCATCTCCATTGTCTCTCAGCTTATTGTCCTCTTAGTGTCTCACTCTTCATAGCCACCATTTTTCCCTCTGAAGCAAAAAAGCACTTATCCAGCATTAAAAAAAATCCTATCTGCACTCAGTCTTCAGTCTGGCTTTTTACATTAAGGCTTCTTTCATAAACAATTAGGATGCCGTCACTGGCTTAATCAAGTGGGTGCTTGAGAGTAGAAGATGAGGCTTGCGAGAGGACTTCCAGGATGATGGTTAAAGAGAGTAGATGTAGATCAGGGAATACAGGATACATTATTAAATGATTTCTTCTTCTTCAAACTCTGTGTAGAGTATACACATGGAGAAAAATCCAGAGAGGGTAACTGCAATGTAAATGTTATTAATTCATTTGGGGATAGCACGGTACACATAGTTTAGCAGCTTCTCAAAAGAAAAAACCTTACTACTACCCCATAAAATTGTATTTATATGGATAAGGACAATGTAAATATTACAGAAGTACACTATTCAGCTGATTGACTGTACCAGATTCTTGTACCCTGCTTAAGTTGCGTCCACTTTCAGTGGACTCTTTCATGAGTCATCTGGTTTTGACCAAAGGGCATGTGTTAGTTGGATTACAAATGCATTTATAAAGGCATAAAATACTGTTTATGGAAACCTTTACAAATATAAATCCAACTACACTATTAACTGATGCTTCCTCTTTCAATGAAAAGAAAAATAAATCTCAAAAAAACTTTTAATGAATAAGACCAGATCTTTCAACACAAAAGAGATGGTTGTTAACCTGCACATGTCAGAAAATTGATATAAAAAAATAGATAAACAGTTCAAGGTGTCTTTAAGCATATTCAGGGCCATTATCCACGGTACGGGCAGTGGTGGCTCAGTGGTTAGGGCACTGGGCTACTGATCAGAAAGTCGTGGGTTCAAGCCTCAGCTTTGCCAAGCTGCCACTGTTGGGCCCTTGAGCAAGGCCCTTAACCAACATGCTGGGATATGCGAAGAATCAATTTCACTGTACTGTACTTGTATATGTGACAATAAAGGAGCTTTCTATTCTATTATATAATAAATACCTGGGGGGAAAAAAGAAAAAACTGAATCTTTTGGCCCTGCACATTAGCATGTTTAGTTAAAAGTGGGACTGCATACAAAGAAAAGCACTCATACCCGCTATAAAATATGGTGCGTTAGGGCTGTTCTGGAGCTAGTGGTCCAGAGGCTCTTGTGGAGATCAACAACATGATCAATTCTGCTACCAAACCAGGTTAAGACTTGGCCGTAGATAGATTGTTCAACAATGACCCCAATAATACATTTAAATCAACACAGAAATGGTTGTGGGAACACAAAATCAACGTTCTGCAATGGCCGTCTGCCTCTGGATTTGAACCCTATGGAAAGCCTGTGGTCTGAACTAAAGAGATCAGTCCACATGCACAATTCTAAGAAAATAAAGAAGCTTAAAATGTTTTTGAAAGAATGAGGAGCTCAAAAAGCCTGGCCTTACGAAGAAAAATGGCGAACCTCTTAATGGGTCTCTTGAAAGTCAGGTCATTTCTTTCATTCTCAAAAGATAAATACTGAATTAAAACGCGAGCGAGCGCTCAGGTGCGCGTAGCGGGCGGCACTGATAGGCGAATCTGGCGGAACAGCATGAGAGAGGAGCGCTCGCCATGAGGGAAAAAAAGCGAGCGAGACCCATTCCGCGCAATATGGATTACAAATTGGCTATTTGTGTCGCGCCTATTTAGGGGCCGAGGAAGCGAGAAACGGACACACGCATCCTGCCCCCAGGGGACCGACGCTCTATAGTGGGGTATTCTGTAGCAGAAGGCAGGCCCGGTTAGGGATAGGCCATAATGATGTCACGGAAATGCGCACGTTGTCAATGCCCCCCCCCCCTAGCCCCCCTCCTCGTTTCCCCTTTTGGATTTCCCCACGCGCTCTCATCAGCATGCTAATTTCCCCATTTAGAATTATTCTCCCCCCACGGTGAAATGACTTTTTCCACAGAATTTAAAAAAAGAAAAGATTTAAAAAAAAGTGGGTGCAAACTCTCAATGAATGAAGTGGCGAACTGGGGCGGGGTAGGCATAGTCACGCGATTTTAAATGCGCATCTCATTTTGGGCGCGTCTGATTCGGCCCACTTTTGATAAAGAAAAAGGGGACGTTTTGCACCCGCCCTCTGTTCTTCTCAATCATGTCCCTGTAGACCCCGCGCAAGAGGCAGCTCGCGAAATAAATAAAAAAAGCCCATTTAAATGTGGTCCCTTTGTTCGGCTGGCGCTCCCGCGGGCGAACGCTTCTAATGGAGAGTGACTGAGCTTTAATTGCGCAGTCAAATGCAGAGTTGAACGGAGATTATGGGGGCCACTTCACGCTAATCCACTCCGTTTTAGAGCGTTAAGACTGACGCGGGACCTGTGACCAGTGCGTCTGCGTGTGTGTTGGGGCGAGGGAGGGGGTTAAATCGCGGATTACATAAATGGACTACACTTACCCAATTAGCCTAACATTTGCGCGACTCTATTTAGCATCTAAATGTCGTCGTTGTGGGCCGATCTGGACGGTCCTCATGTCGCATATCTAATGCCAGATCAGGAAATAATACAACATCGGTTATCCGCGAAAGAATCCCCATTGGCGAGTAGCCCAATTCGAGTGAATTATTATTTTTTTTAATTCATGCTTAAAATTAGTTGGAAACAATAGCATCGACATTTGCGATAATATTGAAGCCAAAACGCATGCTACTGCAAACAATCTATGCAAATCTCGTTTAGAGTATGTAGAGGCCGGCGCTCCACTTACGCCAGTGCGTGTGTGTGTGTGTGTGTGTGTGTGTGTGTACGCCTAGTTTATGGAGTGGTATAAAGGTGTCTGTGTTAAAAGGTGGTATTGTGTGCGTGTGCGTGTGTGTGTGCGCGCGAGCGTGTGTGTGTAAATGGCTTCAGTGATCACTGCGTTGGCGGAGCGCTGATTTATGGCGGCTGCTGAATGCGGTCCATGATTAGAGGGGCCGGCGCTAAGTGCATTCTGGGGCGTCTGCGCGTGACGGCGGAGAAAATGGGCGCTTTATTTATTGCCCGTTTTGCCGCGCAAAAAAGGCCTCTCCAAATTGAAATATAGCGCGAGTTTACTTTCCTGATTAGGGCCCAAGGCTATCATCAAGGCGGAGAGTGACACCTAATTGTGGCCGGATTAATGTGCTCCGAGTGACAGCAATAAACCCAGAGAAGTACTGGTGGCCTATACACACACACACACGCGCGCGCGCGCGCGCGCCGGATGAGAGCGCGACGTTAATGCATCGTTGCGCGGGGCTCTAGTGTAATAACCTTTAATCTTTATCTCACACGGTTTGCAGGTTACAGCGGGGATTCTGGTTCTAGTGTAGCCCCAGGGGGAACGGATAATAATGTAAAAGTTTAGCTTTATTCAGTTGTTGTAAAATATTGTGATAACACATGCCTCCGTGATTTGTACGTGAATGGCGGGAGTTGGTGTTTTGATCCCATTATGCATGGGTCAGTGTGGGTCAAAGGAAAATGTTAATACGATTAGCATTCTTACACACACACACACAAACACTTCACGCAGCCTAGGTGGATTCAGGATGAATGAAATGCAGAAGTGCCTCTTACGAATGCATAGAGATGCGTAAGATGGTAGGACATTATGACGCTGCAGCCACGCGTTTCCAAATATAGCGCGCAGTATGATCAAATATAGCAAAGCCCAGATCAAATAAAGTGCAGCCTTATCGATATGACAACTCTTTATCATTTCAAACTCTCCGACCCTGTTTACACCTGGTGGTTTCATGCATCTTATCAGGATTATATATGGATAAGGATTATCCACATAAAAAGCATGTGTACACAGTAGTGGTGGGGATTATATATTTCATAACAGCCTATTTAAAATTAGTCACCAATTCTGTACATCACATCCATGAAGATGATGTCAGTTAAAAACAACATGCTGGCTGGCAAAGACAATTCAAACAGGGATTTATACTTATTTTTTTAAATAGGAATTATGATCAAATTGTAATTGATCCATTGATTTTTAGACAAAGTAGATTCAGTAACAGGTCATTGGTGCGAAAGCTGGGGTGTTGACTGCCGAGCTGCACACCTTAAAGAGGTACAGCACGAGCTAGCCCTCGAGGCATTCCTCAACGCACTTTCGCCAGAGAGCCTGCAGCTTCTGCCGCCAGTATCACTGGAGCAAGCTGTCGTCAAGGCAGGGAGAGCTGAGGTGATCCTGTGCCATCCAACCCCTTCGCGCTGGTGGCTGCCCTGCCATCTGAGTGACAATGCGTGCCACTGCTGTGAGCCTGCTCTGGCGAGGAAACGACGAGTGATCCGCCCAGTGAGGGATGCCCAGCCCCAATGCCTTCAGCCCCTCAGCGAGAACTGCATGGGCGGTCGGCTGGGGCACTGAAGTGATCACTGGATGCCATGCACGATCAACAGGGTCAGCTGCCGCGCCTGGGTCGACCGTTTTCATCTTTGCTGGACCTGGGTGACGGTACGCGCCGCATGGACAGGGCGGAGATTCAGCTCATTCACGAGAACCGAGGCGCAAAGTTAACAAAGCGGAAGTGACTAGCGATGCAGACTCTGGAGCTGGCACGCCGGCGGATTATGTGAGGAACCTATGGGATAGGATGTTATATGTGTCCACCATCCGCGGAAGTCTGGTGGGCTTTGTTAACCCCCCTGGTTTCTGCCATGTTAGTTCAGTTCTCGGGCTTACCACCAAGCTACATGATGTGCTTTATGAGTGTGTTTGCCAAATAAACAACATTTTCCTGATTTTAAAATGCTTCCTGCCTTCACGCCTCTTCTTCGCTGACGACACTATTATATTTTTATTATAGGCTATGATCAGATTACAGTATTATGTGGTGTATGATCCGGTATTATATTAATACTGCTACTTTTAGTCCTTGTCCAACTTTCCATTGCAATAAAATTACACCTTAACTGTTTATTAATTTATTTTTTATTTGTTTAGTAAAAGGAAAAGCAAAGAGCCAACCTTCTTTATCCTGACCTGCAAAAGAGCAGTAGCCTAGTTCATTTTTTGTCAAGACTCCGATTTCAGTTTGTGAGATGAATAATCTGTTTTGTTTGTTTTAAATCCTCCATTGTTCCGTGAAGCCCCCTTGGGCTTTGGAAAGGGTCTATTTAAATCAAACCTGTTTTATTATTATTATAATAACAACGCGTTTTTGTCCGGTTTGAGTCCCCCATGCTCCTGTAGTGCACCGATTCATTACGCTTCCGGTCCGAGATCTTCATCAGCCGCCCATTGCCGTATTGACTTCCGCTAAAATGCAAACGTGACGAACTTTGCCGTAATTTATTGCATCCTTAACTAATGACTGCCGTTTTTTTGCTCAGACCAAACACACCGCGGCTCATTAAAGTGTAAGCTGAGGTGCGTCATCCTTTCGTTTGACATGTTCTCTTGAATTTCACCTTAAGCTGAGGGTAAGCTGGATCAGACAGGATCGCTATAGCGGGCCGCGTTTTCCCTTCGCCTTCACTTTCCTGCTGAACATCATGCATTATAGAGCATTGTACATTAGTCTCAGACTTACAGGATTGTTTTTCATTGTAAAATGTGCTCATTAAAACAATATTTTACCCTGCAGGAGACTAATGACCATCATGCGCCTACCAACCTACCATTTGCTCTTAAATGAAAGTTTTTAATGAGGTACAAGTCACGCATAGCCGCAATAGGATAAACTCGTCCAAACTCTCAATCGCACACAGAGAGAAACGTGGATATAAATGTTTTGGCTAAGCAAGGGAAGCATTGCACTCACTCCAGTCGCTGGATCCATTTATTAAGCGCAATTTGCCTCGTGTCATCACGATGAGTAAATGCCGGGCTGTAAAGAACGACAGTAAGACACATTGAGCTGACACGCGGAAATTAAGAGACAATTAAGAAAAAATGGTTCCCGGAGAACTGGTGGGCACTTACAGACAGGGGGATGTCAACTTAATTGCTATTATCTGATCGATCTTTAAAGGCACACACATACACACACCGAAACTACAGGTTCCAGTCTGAGGCGGGGCGACTGTAGGCCGTGTGGTTGCATAAAAGATGCCACGAATTAATCAGTGTGTATTTAAATTAAGAAATATATTAATAAATTTATATATAGCCTACTGAATGGTAATCAGCAATTTATACTTAATCTGGGACAAGATGTGTTTGCCTATCAACTGGACAGTTTATATTTGTCATTTAATTGGTTGAAGGAAACCAATTGCTTTAATTCATTTTAGTTGTCTCCTTACTTTGTTAGTGGAGCCTATTTTTGGTAATATATTGCTGTTTCACAAGCAAATTAAGTCTCAATATGAGCCAAGGCAATTGATTTTTCTGAAAGTCGCCTTTTTGAGTGAATTTAACAAATGGATCTTAAACTGATACACTGTTTTCGTGGAAGGGGAATGTGGAACTACAATATAAATTGTAGTAAAATGTAAAACAAACAGTAAAACGTATAAAGTCTGTGCTGATGAGTCCTTAACATGAACACTTACATTTAGGGCTGCACAATCATTTTTGAAGTGTTATTGCGATATTGGCCTTCGCAATACTGTTATATGATGCTTCAGGGTTTTTATTTTTATACTTTTAATACGTGTTAAGACATCGCAACCGTGTTGAACTGTATTGACGTTACACCAGGGTTCACTGGTGTTTTTAATCTATTGCGATTCATATCGCATCGTAAAATGGTGCAGTATAATCAAAATATGTTATTTTGTCGTGCAGCCCTAGGTCTAATAGGCTACTCTAATAAAGGAGGGGGGGTGATACACAGGCCACTTTATCTTTCAGTAATAAAGCCGTTAATAGCGTGATCAAAGGGGGTAAAGTTTGTTAACTAACTTAAGCCCACGCCCCAGTTTTCTTCTTTTTAATTGCACAACCAGCAGTCAGGACTGTGAATGTTAGATTAGGCGTTTGGTGATTTGTCTTTTCGACCAGTCTCGTGCGAGATAACGAATGTAAAACAGGACCGCGAGGAACATGTTTTGACTTCCTTCAGAAGGTACACAGAAATTTACGCGCCACGCCTATTAGCCTGGGTAATTTATTTTGTGTATGTCAGAAAACGTGACAGCCAGAAAAAGAAAGAGAGAATGTATGCTTTCTTTTCCATTACCAAATATTATTGCTGCCACTGCCATCACGGAGCCGTTAAGTAATTTGCCGCGTGTCGCACTGTGTGTGTTTAAACCCATTACTTTACCTTTTAATCAAAAGCGCGCTTGTGTCAAAACGCGCCTTTCTCGCTATGCATCTCCACCGGCTCGTTCCAGTTCACCAAATGACCTTGAAAATGATTGCACTCCTAAACGTCCCCCCACACTCTTCTCTTTCTCCCTCTCCCATTCTCACTAGTGAGAATCTCGCCTAGTTCTGCAGGAAAATAAATAGCTCTGGTAGAGTGATCACGTGAAGGAAAGGTTACAATTACAAATGATAAAAAGGGACTATGGAGGCTATTCCGGTGGCGGAGATGACGATTCAGTTACCGCCTTAACGACTAACACACACACACACACACACACAGGCTTCAGTTTGCTATCTGTGTTTCGGCATAATATCGCACTCTAAACTGGCGTTTTTTCAGCGGAGAGTTGGATTACTGTGTTTTTGCTTCTGTCTGCGCTCACAATAATAGTTTTTGTAAGATGACAATATGGACATTTGGGTCGTGTGTTGTGTATGTTTTTTTGGGGGTGAGGTGGGGTGGGTGTATGATTTATCGCGGTCCCGAGCACCTAAGGTCCTGTCCTAACGCATTTGAACACGCGCATCAGCCGTGATTAAACACCTGCTACGGAGGGCGCAGGAACAAAGCGCAATCCAATATGTAGCCCTAACAGCTTAAATCCCCCCCCTTCCCATTGCGCGCATTTTTTTTCTAGAAATTATAAAACAATTTTTTTAATTCATGAACAGACGATGAATCAAAATTAAGCCCGTGGACAATGGAAAATATAAATGGAACCGCGTGAACGCGGCACTGAAATGCAGGTTGTGCGTTTCTGCACGTGGAATACAGACTTTTTGGCCTATTTGGTAGCGTTACGCTAGCATTTCAGAATAAAATCAGAATAAGAATAATGCTTTACTGGCCAAGTACACTTGTGCATACAAGGAATTTGACTCAGTTATCGAGCTATTGCTGTGTCTACATTACAAGAAAATGACAAGGACATAGACACATACAACATTGATAATATAGCCTACACACATTTGTTACACTCGCAGAAAAATAAAGGTACTAAACTAAACTAAAGATTTACTCTAAAAGCGAATTTAAGGTACAACAGTGGTCCTTTGTCACTGTGCGCTTGAGGCGGATGCAAGTGCAGGCTCTTGGCCCGTAGGCACGAGTCGTCAAGTACAAGGGGGTTTGGCAGTCTCTTAGAGGAGACTGCCAAACGCTCTTGGCAGGCGTTAGGTCGGGCAATTTGCAGGAAGTGTGTCAGAGGTGAAGGCAAGTTCAGTAGTCGAGATTCCAAGTTCAGGATCAGGTTCAAAAAGGCAGTCCGGGTAACACTTGGTATGTAGATTATCATCTCTAGCAATACTGAGCGATTGTGTGTTGGCATGGGGTGTATATATAGTGTGAGAGAGTGTGCTCTCGGGTGCATGTGTCCCACGCTGATGTGATTGGAAACAGGTGCGAGCAATCAGAAGCCCGGTGATCGGCAACACGGAAGTGAGCTGGCAGACTCGCCGCGTGATGCAGAAACCCTGGATTCTGGGATGTGTGGTCCTGAGAAACTGGTGTGTGTGTGACAGTACTCCCCCACCAATGAGCTACCTCCGGGAGCCAAACATGGCTGACCCCCGGCCCCTGCTAGGGGCCTGCCCCTGGGCCTGGGAGCGGGGCGTGAGGAGTGCCGAGCGTGAAAGGCGCACTTGAGGAGCAGGTCCTGGGAAGGATACGGTCCTGAGGATAGGAGCTGGGTGCCCGCATCCCTCCCAGTCCACCAGGAATTCTATATTCCCTCTCCTCCTCCAGTAGTTCCCTGACCGAGTGCGCATCTTCGCCCACGAGATCGAGCAGTGGTGGGGGGGCGCTGGGCGGCACATTTTCACACAGCGGGCTCGGGACCAGGGGTTTCAGCAAGGACATGTGGAACATGAGGGACATCCCGTACTGCTGGGGCAGTTCCAGGCGGTACACCACCTCGTTTTGGGCATATTCAACCCATAGCAGGAACCGGGCCCAATCCCCCTGGTTCTCAGCACAAAACGACAGCAGGAACTGTCCGATCTCCTGGTTTGCCCTCTTCACCTGGCCGTTGGCCTGCGGGTAATAACCCAATGTGAGGCTGACCGAGACGCCCAGCTTTTCAATGGACCCCTTCCATACACGGGAGATGAATTGGGGCCCCCAATCCGACACAATGTTCTCCGGGATGCCGAAGTATTGGAACACGTGCTGGAAGATACACTAGGGAGTTGAGCCCCTTCGTGCTCCAGAGATACTTGAGGTTTCGGTGGTCAGTGAACACTATGAACGAGTGCTCCGTGCTTTCTAACCAGTGCCGCCATTCTTCCAGTGCCAGTTTAACCGCAAGCAGTTCCCTGTTCCCGATGTCATAGTTCCTCTCTGCCGGCGATAGCTTTCTGTGACAGCACGGCCCCCACCCCGTTCTCGGAGGCATCCACCTCCACCACGAACGGCCTCGTCAGGTCCGGGTGCTTGAGGATGAGCACGGTAGTGAAAGCCATCTTCAGTGAGTGGAACTCCGTCCAGGTGAGTGCATTTCCCCCGCCCCTGGAGAGTGAGGTGATGGCTGCCGCCACTGAGCTGAATCCCCGAATAAACCTCCTGTAGAAGTTTGCAAAGCCCATCAACTTCTGCACATTCTTTACAGTTTTGGACCGGGGCCAGGAGGTGACGGCATGCACCTTTTCCTGATCCATTACAATGTCCTCTGCACTAATGATGTAGCCCAGAAAGTTCCTCAATATAATAATAAATAATAAAATACAACCAAGTTTGTGTATCCCCTTCTTTGAACCCAAGGGATTTGCGGTCTCAAAATCGTCATAATAAAGTTGAACCTGTAGAGCATGTTTTTGCTGGGAAAACAAATCATGACTTTTGAAGTATGAACCATAAAATATATCTTTATAAGTACCTTCTACATGTTGTTTGGCTTGCAGGAAACTTTCACATAATTCACTGTTCTTGAATATTGACTTCAGGGTTCCCAAGATGGGTACATTGTGACAATGTCCATTGTTAAAAGTGCTATACAAATAAAATTGAATTGAATTGAATTACATACACAAATGTATCTGTTACAGGGATCTGATTGTAAACTCCTGTTGTTCGATCTCTGCGTACATCAAATCTCACCCCAAGAACATACTCTACAGTTTCCACTATTTCCCACTTTTGCTCAAAGAACATCTGTCGTTTGGCTCCTGTATTTAAGACTGAGAAAGGATTTTAGTTGATCAAAACAATTTTCCACCTTCTTTTCCAAATCTGTGCCTTGAATCTCTGAAGTACAGTTGAGAACCGCCTCTCACTTGTCTACGAATATAATTTTTAAGCTCTTCCATTGACCCTACCATCGCTTGGACGGTGCCCGCAGCAACACCTGATGCTTGTAACTGCGCTACGACATAACCACACATGTTTAACACATTATGCTTGTCAGCAGAACCCTGGGTCCTTACTGGAGTGTCTGTACAGACTGCCTGAGAACTTGAAGGCTCATCACTTTCTTTTTGAGTGTCCACATTGTCAATAGTATTTGTTGAAACAGTGTTCTTGTGCAAACGAATGAGGTGTTTCTTGAACCCTGAATAAGTGCAAAATAATGAACATCCTGGCTGTCCACATTTCAAATGTAATGTCTTTCCCGGATATAAACCACGGTGAAATTTTAAATGATGACAAAGCAATGCAGAACTTTTGTGATGTACCTTACAGATAAAACAAATCAACATATTTACATCCAAATATCACCTCAAGGATCGGTGTGTGCAACAGTCTTGCTCTGAGACTTTCCTTGGCACTTCCCATGTCGATGTTGAACACCGTGCTTTGGATGAACGTGTAGAAGCTATTAAGGGATTCATCGTAGTTGACACTGAAGATGAAGTGTGCCTTGAAGAGTTCATCAAAAGCTGCCAGAGATGTCTGTGCCTTGCAAGGGATGGCCTTGTGGTCAACGATGACAGAACCTTTGGATGTCGTTCTTCCATTCACCGACACACAGGAGGAAGGGCTGTCCTGGTTCCAAACTCCCAAGGAAGGTCTCAACACTGTCTCCAATCTGCAACAAAAACAGAGAGGAACCATGAAAAAACATTAAAATATAAGTGGTGCAACCACTTAAGTTCAAGTTCAAGTTCAAGTAGGTTTTTATTGTCATTTCTCCATATACCTCGTATACATTGAAATGAAATGTC
>JAOUQW010000019.1:518406-529904 GCA_028565825.1 Olivaichthys viedmensis
GTAAGATGTGTGTGTGTGTGTGGTTGCACAGAATCATGTATTGTACGTTGTATTTTACTATGACTAAACTGTTAAATATATTAAAATGAAACTTTAAGGTAACAAATCTTGTTTAGGAACAACTACAGATTTTCAAAAGTGAAATATCTTGCATTTTAGATCTTAAAAGAATACATTCAGAAAAATAAAACCTCTTGAAAAGCATAAATGATCATAATGTGGTCTTAATAGGCTTAAAAATGTCTTTCTCAGCTGAGTTAAACTATTTATTAGTAATGTATTAACATTGAGCGATTACTTAATGAGAGACAGCTAGATAGAACCTTATAAAACCATACAGTATTTCTGCTTACAGAATAATAAGGTTCTATCTGTGTTTGGCCACTGTTCAAAAATCCACTTTTGTCAATGTCAAAACTTTGATATCAAAATGGCTCTACCCAGATAGAACCTTATAATACTCAGGTCACGTTTTTTCTGTGATATCTATTTTATGTTCAAGTCCCAAAAACAAAAATCTTTGCTTTATGGGACAGCGAAGAAAGCGGGCTTTGTTCACTACCACCCATGTAACCTGCAATTAGGACTGCATGAGATCGAACTGCAAATTATTTGTAGGTTATATGTTGGTTTTGTATCTTATACCCTACAGCATTGGACAATTGTTGTTGTTTTTTAAACAACATCAAAATACATTTTCCTTTGAACTTTATTCATTATAATCTCAAAAATAAATAAATACAAAAAGAAAGCCCAGTGGGCATAATTTGTCAAAAAATTATCATGTAGAGAATCATTTGTGTGTAGGTACTTAGTGTAGACCAGAGATCAATTCCAGTCTGGAAGGCTGGGGTCCAGCACAGTTTAGTGATTTCTCTACTTAAAGACACCTGATTCAACTGATCAGTTTACCAGATTTAGGCTGGGGTTGTACTTGATGCGTGACTACGCGTGCGTTTTGCGGATGCGGCAGCTATTGTTCACATACTTGTACCTTTTGTAAATCTGAGGATTAAAAGCGATATCCACTAGAGGGCAGGTCAGAGCCCAAACATCCATGTCCACCTGTAAAATGTTTAGCGATTTCATGCCAGCTATTCTGGGATGTTAAACACACACGGAATAGCTCAGTTAGTTTCTTCATTATAAAACTTTTCTTCATCGCCAGGGTTGTTGTCATGGGCTGTGTATCAAATCGCATACTATGAGCTTAAAAGTAGTTACAAATCTAGACGATCCAATAGATTAGTACAGAAAATGTACTTTATTCATCCTCTAACCATAATAAGGAAAATCGGTTGGTTGTTAATTTTTCATTCGACGCGCTGACCGAACGAAGGATATGCACGGCAGCCATCTTGCATATGCATAGTTAAAACCAAGTATGACCCCAGCCTTAGGGCGTGTGTTAAAGCACAGCACACACCAACTGTGTTGTACTCCAGCCCTCCAGGATGAGAATTGATGGCCCCTTGTGTAGACCATCAATTATTTGCTGTACCAAGGCTTTTGATGTGTGATTATGAGATCCTAGCTCATGTGGCAGAGTGAGTGGAACTGCAGTAGTACTCGATATGGTGGCCTACAGATTTTCAGAATTGCAGCAGTGCTTTTTGTGGTGACGACTGAAGCTGCAGTGCGTAGGTGGACAAGGACATGAAACACGCAGAGGGAGAGAGAGAGTGAATGAGAGTGAGAAAATACATACATATACAGGTAACACATGAGATTTTGGGAGTGTTTGAAAATGGTCAAACAGGGTTTAAAATAAATAAATAAAAACACAACTATAGCTTTTTAAGATGTTTTTGACATGATAGTCCACCCTGAATCTTACAAGCTTTTCACCGTGGTCCATTCCATCAATTGAGGCTGCTGATTCCTCTATAGCAAACTATTTATCTGTATGCTGTAGCACCAATGTCACCCTCAAGAGCTCACCATTGTTACGATTTCATTCATGATCGCCATACTCATCTGTATCCCCCTAGTTCAACAAAGCTTAATGATGTGCGATAAGCAAACCCACCCCTATTTGGATTAAAATGAGCTGCATCCATACAGCAAAACAATGTAAAAGCTTGTGAGAGTCATGAATGTTTTTACTAGACTAGGATACTGTGCACTAGGCAGCAGAGCCCACAAAATAGAAAGAAAGAAAGAAAGAAAGAAAGCTTCTTTATTGTCACATATACAAGTACAGTACAGTGAAATTTGATTCTTTGCATATCCCAGCATGTTGGTAAGCTGGAGTCTTGACCAACAGTCTTTGAGTTCTGAAGGCCACTTACTGAATTAACAAAAGAAAAGTGAATATTTTTCCAACAGACATAAAGTGTATATATAAAATAAGTTATTTTTATTTATGCATATCACATGAAAGTAGCTCTGTTTTCTTGTTTGTCAGTACAGTGTATCATTTCATTTGAGTATATGTTTAAAATTTACCTCCCTTAAGTGGCAGATCTGATTAAGATTCCAAGCTTGTTAAGCTTCAGTTCCTGGTTATATGAAATTCTCAATTGTATTGTAGTATTAATGTTAGCTTGGAAAATCAATGTCTGCTCTAAATGTCTCTGACACAGGCTAATCCTAATCTGTTTGTTTCTTGATCTATTTTACGTAAATCTGCCTAGTCTTTGAAATGGCCTTTGCAGGACCTGAACCCTAAACACTGCTTATGCGTTATACGTTATAATCACTACTGCTTTCAGTAAATAAGAACAAACGTTTTTGGCTTATATTAATGGGGTATTCACGATTCACGTATTCACGATTGAGAAATATTATTTGACAAACTTATACTGCATACCTGTACGTGTGTTTGGCTTAGTGTATGTGTGCTTGATTTTAACCTACATAGTAAAAGATTGATGATGTCTAGGATAAATAAAGGGAATCTGTTTTTCTCTCTCTCCTCATTGTGTAGCTCCTGCGTTTGACTATGATGACATTCCCTCTCCTCTGAGTGAGTCTGAGAGCACCATCACAGTGCTGCTGCGTCCCGCTCTGGCCAGAGGAGCTCCTGTCAGGTGTCTACCAAACAAATCACACAGCATTTGCTCTTCTGCTTTTCTCATGTGCTCTCTGTTACTAAAATATAAATTCATTTGTTTACTGTTGGTGTCACGGCTGCGTAGCGGCGGGGACAGGACACAAGTGTGAGGCTTTTCTGTGCTTTAAACATATTTATTTCGGATAACAAAAACCGGGTTTAAACATAGAAACACACGCCGCGACAGACGTGGTTACACACAAACATCGAGAGACAACACAGGACGGAAACAAGCGGGTATTTAAACACTTAGTATTCAAGGGGAGACAGACGAGGAACAGCTGGTAACATTTAACATAACTCACGTGACAGGGACAAGAAGCACTAGAAATTTTTTTACATTTATAAAATGAAATAACGATGCACAAGCTCAGAGATTCAATGCATGTAGTTTATTAATAGTCATAGCATCTAAGCAGCATGTTTTTATTTCACTTTGTTAAGTATTTTAAGCTTAAATTAAACTTTTGTTTGTACTATCGGTATTTACATGCTAATCCCGTGTATCGGAGCTAGCAGTGATACATGTGGTGTAAAAGCCGACATTCGCTGGTGTACATATATACTGTATATGCATTGTTCTATCTTGTGTTGAGGACTTGCAGCTGTGGAAGGCATCTAATACAGTGCTAAAATATTACTGTCTGTATTCAGGCTTTGCCAGAGAATAAAAAGAGAGCGAAAGAGAGCAATCCAGAGACTGGCTGCAGTACATATCTGTTCCACTGTTGCCGTGACGGTCATCACATTGATGCCGTCACATGAGCACTCGGTTAGATTCTTTACAGCGCGAGTCCATTCACTGACCATGGGAAGGGAAGGGACCATTACCACTACAATAATACGTGCTTTTATTCATGCAGAGCTAAAATTATTGATAGAGTATTGGAAATTTACCGTTGGTATTTCCAGCCACTCTAGAGCTGATGCTTGGGTGCTTCTGACTGTGTGTCTCCCACCCCAAGGGCTCTTTCAGATTAGGTAAAAAGTAAAACTTTTATGCGAGAGAAAGGAAACAGGATTTGCTAAATGTCTTGGGATGTAGAGTAGTTAACTGGGAGAAAAATCACATAGATCACAATGAAAAGGGGAGAAACACCATGTAGCCTTTTCAGACATGCTTGTGGATGCATTTGTTACTTGTTACTCACTCCTGACATCCCACAGGAGAACATTAGATTTAAATGTGCACTCACTGGCCAAAGTGATAATCCTACTGTCGCACGCGCGGCTGAGCGGATATAGCGAGGATGTCTGCGGCCCGCCCCAGGGGTGGAGGGGGGGGAGTTCGCTGGAATCTTTTGGGGGGGGGCTAGAAACGGCCGACGAGGCCGTCCCGGACGCCGCAGGAGGCGTGACTGAGCTCCCAAATGCCATTGAAGGCGTGGATGCGCTCCCTGATGCCGTTGGAGGCGTGGCGGAGCTCCTGGATGCCGTTGAAGGCGTGGATGAGCTCCCTGACGCCGTTGGAGGCGTGGCGGAGCTCCCAGACGCCGTGGGAGGCGTGGATGAGCTCCCTGACACTGTAGGACGCGTGGATGAGCTCCCTGACGGCGTTGAAGGCATGGATAAGCTCCCTGATGCCGTAAGAGGCGTGGCAGAGTTCCCGGACGCCGCAGAGGGTGGCCCCCGCGTGTCCTGCTCTGTCCCACTGCCAGACCCCAGTGACGTCGTCGTGGCATTGCCCCCGGGCTTCGGGGACGACGGCGTTCCTCCGCCCCTCGAGCAGGGGGAGGAAGCCGTAACTCCGCCCCTAAGTATCGGGGAAGGCACACAGCCACACGGCCCCCGGACACCGCGGTGGGAGGCCCCTGGGTGTCCGATGCCGCCGCCAAGGATGTCTGCGGCCCGCCCCAGGCGTCCTTTGATTATTAAGTGTTTAAATACCCGCTTGTTTCCGTCCTGTGTTGTCTCTCGTTGTCTATGTCTATGTCCGTGTATGTGTGTGCTCACGCCTGTCGGCACAATCTGTAAACAAATATGTTGTTTGCAAAGAGAAGCCTCGTGCTTGTGTCCGCACCCCCGAACCCGAACCTGACACCTACTTGTGCAGCTCTAGCATTGCATGTGACATTTGTCTACTTTTGATGAGATAATCACAAAAATTACTCAGCTTTACAATATATCTGCAAATTCTAAAAGTTTCTACTACTGTAGCAGCAGTCAACATTAAACCCTTCAATGAAAATGCAGGCCAAAATACTGTTTCCTGAAAAAAGAAGGGTATACAGATGAAGAGTTTGAGGGGAGACCACCACCATGCAACCCTGATGTTGTGATTGTGTGTGTGGCAAAGAGAGACATATTGCAAGAGAATGCAAGTCGACATCAAAAAGCTCATCTCCAAAGGGACAGTGTTGATCATTTCACACACCAAAAAAATACATTTAAACACCTTCAAATGGGACTGAATATTGTGCAGGGCTCTATTGACCATGAAAGACACACAGACACACACAGACACACACACACAGACACACAGACACGTCGCCTAAAGAGAGTATTTTATTATAAATGATTTGCCTTATGCTGTAGTAGTAAGTGTATTTATGTTTGTTTCCTCCAGCTTCACCTAGAGACAGCCTTTTTGGAAGGGATGGCCTTCGGATGTCTCTCTCCTGAACCCGAAGATGAAAATTGACTGACTTTAGTTCCAAACTTCCAAAGGACCCCATGATATGACATTTTCTGTGTACCAGTGTGTCCGGAGGTGTCAATCCAATGATGGGTAAAACTGCCAAGGCCAAACTGGGGGCAAACTAAGGTAGCACAGCAGTGCCACTGGGCATGTCTCTGAGCCTGCTTTAGGGCAGGGGTCTTCAATCTTATCCACAAAGGGCTGGTGTGGCTGCACATTCTGGCCAATAGGGGCCACACCTGTTTCCACTTGTTTAATCAACTGATCTTGGTCTTCAAACAACTATTAGGTGTGACTCCTGTTTGGCTGAAATGAAAACCTAAAGCCACACCGGCCTTTTGTGGATAAGATTGGAGACCACTGCTTTATGGCAAAAAAGCATCAAAGGGGGGATCTGTAGGGAATTACCATGTCTGCAGGAAAGTGGATTTTGATCTTTTTTGATGTGATGTTATCAGAAAAGCCTACACCTTGGGTTCTTCTCTCTCACTCCGTAAAGTGGATAAGCCACTACAGCAATTGGCGCAATCATCATAGATAGAAAAGCAAGGTCTTCACTTCTGGCCTCACATTTACACTAGTCTCAGCCCCAGATCCACCGCCTATGGCCCATGGAGCGTCTGATATCTTTTGTATACTTTGCTGGCCACAAACTTCAGAATCTTGAAAGTTGCAATCTGATTGCCTATCTGCACTTCCGTTCATGCACACTTCTGTATGCCGGTTTCCAGACGGGAAAACAAACTTTTGAACACTGTAATACAATAAACTTTGCGGAGCAGGATAAAGATGAATTAGTTGTTTATTTTAAATAAGGATCATTACTTAATCAGTACTTACTTCCAGGCTCAAAATCACGAATACAGTGCTGTTAGTTATTGAAAGTGTCACGGCTGGTATGGGCTGGATCGGAGGACACAATCGCGAAGCCTCTTTGCACAATATATAAAATTTATTTGCACACCAAACCGAATATTACATGACATGCCATGACAGGCGTGCTAACACACAAAACAGAAGACAACACAGGACGAAAACAAGCGGGTATTTAAACACGTGGGACTCAAGACAAAAAACAGACGAGGAACAGCTGGTAACATTTAACATGACTCACGTGACAGGGAACAGAACATCAACACCGAACGCGTGGCGCTCGTCGCCATGGCAACCACCACGCTTCGTCACGCACACCGCAGCAATAAACAATTACAATAAACAGTCATGTAAAGAAAAGGCAAACAGTGCTAAATGAAGGTGTTTAGTATGATCATATTATGAATAGAAGAAAGTACAAAAAGGGGTTGTATTTGCAGTCTTTGGTCAATTTTTAAGAGATGGGACATTTTGGGATTTCGCAGATTTTCTCTACAAAAAAAGTTAAGGACAAGCATGGACTTCCTTTAAAAAAAAAAAAAAGTACAATGCCAGTTGAAAGTAGCCTACAGTGTAATTTAAAAAAACAATGCATGTAAATTCAGGAACTTATTTTCCAGATGGGAAAACAAACTTTTGAACACTAACACAATAAGCTTTTCGGAGCAGGATATAGTCACTGGATTGAAAAAAATGTCCAGCATCACAATAAAAAATAAAATAAAATATTTTTTTTATTTGAAACTGTTAGTGGTGAGTAAATGTGGTAGGTCTTTTGCAGTGTCAGTTAAACTGCCTCTTACTGTGAAAGTAGGCACTTCTTGGTCACCTTTAGTGACAAAAAGTACCAGACTCTCTAGCAAAAGCTAGAAGACTGGCTGGCAAGACTATATTTACACTTATGCCAGGAAGCTATACAATCCATAGAATGGGACCGGGAGTAGAGTAAAAAGGGACCACCTATGTCAAAAAGGGTACACAGTGTTCATATATTAGTGAAAAGCCCTTCTTACGATTGTATTGTAAAGATTTTGGATGCTTGGGGTTCAGCCTGACTGAATTTCAAGTGCTTCGTTACTGCCTTTCATCGAATAAAGACTTTGACTTTCCTCCGAGTTTAAAGAAGTTCTTTTTTTCTTTACACAGGAATTGTGTGAGACATATAGGAGACACTGGCCTTTTTTATACAGTCCCCCCATTTTAGGGGACAATTGATACTTATTTCATCCATATCTAGAGAGACATATCTAGAATCAACTCTAGACCTCTTGTGCATGAACATACTAAGAAACAAAAGAAAATAATTAGTAGCCAACTGCCAAATTTACTTGGTGGGCTATATTAAAAATTGACTGTGATTCATATATGGTTCACCCAGTATTGGACATACATAACCATGATTTAAAGAAAAACAAACTGTGTCCTAATGCATACACATACACTGTTTAAATAATTTGGAAATTGTTCCCATTCAGGTAAAGGACAAAGTTCAGTGGTTAATTAGTGGTTAGTTAAGTTCTGTGCTAGTGACTGAAAGGTTGTAAGTTCAAATCTCAGAACTGTCAAATAGCTGCTGTTGAGCCCTTAAGCACCTTAACCCTCAACAGCTCAACTCTGAGCTTGGATTTCATTCTGCCTCACTTGTAGGTCACTTTGGATAAAAGTGTCTGCCAGATTAATTAATTGAAATGCAGGTTTTGTTTTTGTTTTTTGACCATAAAGGATGCATTTTGTTGGTAGAACGAATCGTACTTGGAGGCCCTCTGCCCACCCTAATCAAATGATTTTATATGAAAAGTATGAAAAATAATTAATAGTTCATTAGGTTTCATCAAATTAGCATGCGATTGTGAATGTACTAGCTAGCTAAGTAAATAGTCAGAGAGAGAGAGCGAGAGAGAGAGAGAGAGAGAGAGAGAGAGAGAGAGAGAGAGCGCTTTCCTAAAAACAAGTATCCTCAATCCTCTACTGTAAACAGAATCTCTAAATGTTAGCATGCTAAACAGCTTTGTGCCCTCACCAGCAGCTAGTAGCAGCATGTATGTGTGTGTGGTGTGTGTGTGTGTTCGTTCAGGCAGCTGGCTTGTTGCAGTAATAAAGAAGAAGAATCAATAGGGCATGCAGTGGAGCCGAGGGCTACCATTCATCATTGCTTCTCCCCGACTCCCATCATTCATCAAGCTCAATGAGGCAGCAAATAGGAAAATGACTATTTGTATCAAACACATCTGCACTCATCCACCCAAGTATTTTATTTCCATTAGCTCCTGCGCTAAAATATGCGCACTGTGTGAGTGTGTTTGCACAGGATGCTTGTAAAGAATTATCTGTAGAGTAGTGCAGTGGAGGTGTGCTTGGAAGAGCAAGCAAAAATTAGTGTGTTTGGGGAACATTTTTATGAGCGCACACTCTTTCAAACATGCCCATCCTCCCCTCTCTCCTCCCACTCTGTCCTCACCCCATAATCTTTTATTGGCTGTCATTTGAGGGGTTTTAGTGGACATCTTTATCTAGCTATTCCCTCTCTCTCCTCCCTCCATTTCTCCTCTCTCTCCTTTGTTTTGCTTTATCCCTACATTCTTTCTGTATCTTTGTCATTTCTCTCCTTATCTCTTTCCCTCCTCTATCCCTCTGTTATCTCTCTCTCTGTGTTATCCCTTTTCTGTCTCCTCCCTCCATCTCTCATTTCTTCTCTTTATTTCTGTCTTTCATGAAATTTTTCTTTTCCTCTGTCTTTCTTCTCTTTACTCCTTTCCTTTTAGCCCCATCCTGTCTCTCTCCCCCCTCTCTCTCCCTCTCTCTGTATCCTCCTTCGATCCCTCAGAATAACAATTGTCTCTTTCTCTTTATCCCTCTATCTTCTCTCCATCTCTGCTCTCTTTCTCTTGCTTATTCCTCTAAGAGTTGATTTATAAAAACCTACTTGAACTTGAACTTATACTTCAGTGTCTGCTTATTTTCTAACATGTGCGGGCATCATGAGCAGACGTTTACACACTAGGTGTCTGCCAACATACTTGCACATAACGTGAACATGTGTATTGGGGGTAGAAAACGAAAAACAAATCGGCGACCAGTCAGACTAACATGACTCACGTGACAGGGAACAGAGCATCAACACCGAGCGTGTGGCGCTCGTCGCCATGGCGACTGCCACACTTCGTCACACGCACCGCAGCGTGAGCCAGTGTGCGCATGACAGAAAGTACAAAAAGGGGTTGTATTTGCAGTCTTTGGTCAATTTTTGAGAGATGGGACAGTTTGGGATTTTTCAGATTTTATCTACAAAAAAAGTTAAGGACAAGCGTGGATATTGTGTAGTAAAAAAATTATCAACCTGAAGCACATTCATGCCAACTTCCTTTAAAAAATAAATAAAAAAAAGGGACAGTGCCAGTTGAAAGTAGCCTACAATGTCATTTAGAAAACCAATGCGATGTAAATTCAGGAACTTATTTTCCAGACGGGAAAACAAACTTTTGAACACTGTAACACAAGTAATTTAGGAAACTTTTATTATAAAGATTTATTATTTAAAAAAACTAGATGTTGAAATGATGTAGCTGTTTGATGATGGTCAATCGCTCCTCAGTAATATCCAAGTGCAGCCCAGCACACCAAAACGTAAGTTCAGGCAAGTCCCTACTGTCTCTGAAATGTTCACAGTTTATTTGCGCTAACTTTGACATAACGTTCATGTTAGCTACCCAAACCCTTTAGCTAGCTATCATGACCTGAAACATAAATTTTCAGTTAAACAGTTATCTAACTGTATATAAGGTAACACATGCCCACACTGACAAGCAGAGCTGCAGCTAGACCATTCTCCATCTCCAAGATTTAAGATATTATTTTTTGGCAGCACTTTTTGGATGTTTTGTGCTAATTATAGGGCCATGTCGGAGCAATGCCAGTTTTGTAATCAGTTAAACAATTTTACTAATCGCAAAAGCAGTTTTTACTGACTATGAGCACATTATTGCTTTGTTTAGCAATTCAAGAGGCGGCAGACAATTTGTGCAAGGTAGTTTTAGGATTAAAAATTCTGTTATATTATCACTAAAATGGGATGTATTATTGTAATTGTATTCAAATAATCATAAAAGCAAGTTATGAGGTGACTTAAAACACATTAGACAGGGTAATTTGAAATGAACAAACAACATTTAGAGAAGAAGAACCCAGAAGTATGTTCGCTTGCTCTTTGACGTCAAGCTACCCTTGTTCAACCAATCAGCATTTGACTGACGCACAGCACCGCAGATTTGCACAACTCATTGTTGAGATTTTGGAGGTGTGCATGTCAGCTCCTCAACGAGCCTCTGCAAGCTACACTTACCCATAAACCATAAACGCTTACCCCTCTTTGCGTTGCAATGCAGATAAGTTTCCGTGCATCTACGCAGAAGTATGAATCAGTCTTAACTTTCCCTCTTCCCCTTACCTCTTTCTCTATGGACCTCTGTCCCTCAGTCCTCTCTCTTAATCCACCCATCTCTCCTTTATCTCAGACTCTATCCCTTCATCCTCTTTCTCCCTCCTACTTTTTCTTGCTTAATAAGCAAGATGGAATAATGAATGAGCTTCTGGCAAGGCTATGTATGCAATAAATAATGAATTTTAATTAAATTAAATTTTATTTGTATAACGCTTTTTAACAATAGACACTGTCACAAAGCAGCTTCACAGATCAAGTTCAAGTTCAAGTTCAAGTAGGTTTTTCTTGTCATTTCTCCATATACCTTGTATACATTGAAATGAGATGTCGTTTCTACAGGACCATGGTGCAACGTGCAACAATACAGCAGCACACTATACAGGACTACATAAAGTGCAAAGACACGACAGTGAGGACAAGTGCAAATATACACAGAACAATAAATACACAGAACAATAAATACACAGGGCAATGCACGCTAAACAGGACAACAG
>JAOUQW010000019.1:655794-673018 GCA_028565825.1 Olivaichthys viedmensis
AAACTATTATCACTGGTGACCGTGTAATTCTAAAGTCACAGATACCCAAAAAGTCACATTAGTCTAATAAACAGAAACGTAAAACAATTCAAACTGGTATTTAGTTGAAACTCACATCAAGTTTATATTTCAGACTTAGATTTATTTCAAATTAAAATCTATGTAATAATACTGCCGTTTAGCAAGCATATGATAGTTTACTTTTATTTTTTGTTCCATAACTCGAAGACATGATCCATGTTTGTTTAATCATCATTAAAGAACACTTGCAGCCACAAGTTATCACAAGTTAAGCAGAAGGATTTTTTTTTCGTGTGACCTATAGGCCACATATCACAGCCTAGCCTGGGATGGAGAACACTGCAACATCTGTAAAAGACAAAACAACAAGAAAATAAACTGTATTAGCTAACATTAATAAGAACGCTACCTAGCCACCATTATGTTAGCATTTTAAAAACTTGAGCTAGCTACTCAGAAACGGCTAGTTATTGTCACAACACCACATGACTACTACTGAAGACTGAGGCACTGACAGTGGTTTAATATTTAATCAGGGCTCATAAAAATGGACATCTATTACCAACCGCTGAGCCTGAATGCAGCAAAGACTGATAGATGGCTAGCTAGCTATTTTAGCAATAAACAACTAGCTAGCTAGCGATAGTGTTAACGAACTGTTGATAGCGATAATTAGCTACTATTAACGCCAGCTTTGCATTTCAGTGAGTACAGGTTTTGATAAGTAACTATTTAGTATCTATATTAGTATAAGTTACCAAGTATATCAAGTGTCAATCCATGGGGGGAAATGATGATTATGCTGGTTAAAATGATTCTTTAGCTGACAGATGCTGTTAGTTGTTTCTCTCGCTCACGCTCTCGCTCTCTCGCAGGTCAGGTGCAGTCAGTAACAGTGGAAGATTGAGTACAATTTGTGTGTGTGTGTGAATGCAGTTCCTGTAGGCTAGGTTGTGTGTGTGTGTGTGTGTGTGAATGCAGGCTAGGTTGTGTGTGTGTGTGTGAATGCAGTTCCTGTAGGCTAGGTTGTGTGTGTGTGTGTGTGTGTGTGAATGCAGTTCCTGTAGGCTAGGTTGTGTGTGTGTGTGTGTGTGTGTGTGTGTGTGTGAATGCAGTTCCTGTAGGCTAGGTTGTGTGTGTGTGTGTGTGTGTGTGTGTGAATGCAGTTCCTGTAGGCTAGGTTGTTGTCTGCCTTTCGAGCTTATTTTTGTCCATTAGGCGACAATACAGTAGTTTACTGTATTTGAAAAAAACATACAGTAATTTACTGTAATTATAGCTAAAATGTAATATACTGTAATTTGGAGATGACATCACGAATAATTCCCATAATGCAACACATATTACAGTTTTGTACTGTATTATGTTACGGTATTTTACTAGCAATTATACGGTTAGTTACTGTATAAAATATAGCAAGGGTTAACAGTGTGGTGCTGAGATTGACCTTCCAGCAGGACAATGACCCTAAACACACAGCCAAAGGTACACTGAAGTGGTTTAAAACCAAGAACCTAAATGTGTTAGAATGGCCCAGTCAAAGCCAAAGACCTAAATGCGATTGAGAATATGTGCCAAGACTTCAAAATTGCTGTTCCCTAAGAGTCCCATCCAACCTGACAGATCCTGAACTATTTTGCCAAGAAGAACGCTCAAACGTTGCAGGTTCCAGTTGTGCAAAGCTGGTAGAGACTTACCCCAAAAGACTTGCTGATGTAATTGCAGCCAAAGGTGGTTCTACCAAGTATTGACTCAGGCGGGTGAATAGGTGAATACTTTTGCAATCAAAAACTATTCCGTTTTTTTATTTGTTAATAAATAAAATCCTGTAGATCTGTAATCTGTCGACATTATGGACTATTTTGTGTAGAGCAGTGACACAAAATCCCAATTAAATCCCACTTAAATTCCGGCTTGTAACACTACAAAATGTGGAAAACTCCATGGGGGATAATACTTATGCAAGGCACTGTAAATCTTGAAATAATGAGGTATTATTAATTTGCTCTGTTCATGTTAAATATTGCTATTAGATAAATATCGGAATAATCGATATTATAATATAATATTCAACAATGTTTATAATATTCATGGTTAATATCGAATAATGTAATTATTTTATATATAGAAGTAAATATTGTATATCATACAAACATATTGTGTAAAAAAAATATTTCTATAATATGAATTAACCACATCATATTTTATATATAATAGATAAGCTAAGACAGACCTAATATATTATATATAAAATATGATGTGGTTAATTAATATTATAGAAATATTTTTTTAACCTAAGACAGACCTAATATATTATATATAAAATATGACGTGGTTAATTAATATTATAGAAATATTTTTTTAACCTAAGACAAACCTAAAATATGCCGGCGGACTTTTTTTCTTTGAACGCCACCGGAGTGCATTGTGGGTAATTCCTCGCCCGCTGATCAGCTGAGCCTCGTGCACGCACGTTTCTGCAGAAGCGCGCGGCCGCTTTGGAACCAGGCCTCGAGCGCGTATTCCGTTTCTTCAACCAGGTTCTAACACAACGACTTCGGGAGTTCGGTTCTGTTGTTATTGCTTTAGTCGCTTACACGTGGGCTGTGACACTTCCGGGTTGTTTTAGACATAGCTAACAAGGCGGGAAAAAAAAAAAAACAAGCCACGTGAGAACCGACACGCATGAGAACCGACGCACGAGAGAACCGACGCACGAGAGAACCGACACGCATGAGAACCGACGCACGAGAGAACCGACGCACGAGAGAACCGACACGCATGAGAACCGACACGCATGAGAACCGACGCACGAGAACCGACACGCGTGAGAACCGACGCGCGTGAGACAGACTTGGTTCTGCAGGGAATTCCGCGCAACATCATGGATAGTAAATTTCCAAATCAGCTCTTCCCACATTTCTATCTGGACGGGCCGCCGGATTTGGACTCGAAGCATGATTACGGCGGCTGGGGTTCATACGACCAGCTGCTCGAGACGAACAGAGAACCCACTCAGGTAATCAGGAACGTTGTTGTCTGTGCCGGCTAAAGCACCTGTAGGTGGGCTTGCTCTCTATTTTCTGAAGACCTGCAGCACAGTGTCAGCTGTCTTTGGATCGATATAACGTCTCCAGGGTCCACCCCCTTTATCTCCTATGGTCTATAAAGAGCTGCTTGTTCTGTTGTCTGCTTCATTAAAGTGTTTTGGAGTTATTCAAATAATTGAGAGGACTTGGAAAAGTCGATATATTGTATATCAAATGTGTGTCTATCTATCTATCTATCCATTTATTTATTATTATTATTATTTTTTTTTACAAAACAAGACTACTGCAATCAGATAAAGCCATCAGACATTCAATAAGTTGTTTGAATTAAGAATATAGAGAGTCTCACCAGTTTTTCAGGAGTCTAGTTTGAATCGCAAATGGTGCAAACAGGGACTCCTTCCAGTGTAAAACATTCTCCCAAAACTCCAATATGATCACAGCACCCATTTATTTTATGCATATAATCCAACTATTCGAACATTAGGCAAATATGAACCACCACACACACACATATGCATGCTTAAACATTTTGTATTTGAGCAGCACTCTTCTAAAACTTCAGTTCGATTCAAGTTGACATTATTAATATCTGATTTTAAGTTATTGAGCTGAACATTGAGCCTGTTCAATTCAAGTGACCAGTGGGTTAGGTTTATAACTATACTGACTTTAGCGTCTATAACATATTTGATGGTAGTTGATGATGATGATCTTTACCGCGTCATGTTATTACAAAATTAATCAATAAAAACAGACTTTTGGCTATACGTTGCAGTTAATCAATGTGTCGTTTTACACCTGACGTGCTTTTTTTTTTTTGTTGCTAGAAACAATGCAACAATACAATATTCCTGCTATATTTCGCAGTGTATGCCCATAAAATAAGCAGCACATGGGTTATAGTTCAGCCTGTAGCTCTACTGTAGCAGCGCGGTCTTGCGTTGGTTAAAACTCAAAAACATGGGACCGTTCCAAACCGCATACTTCCATACTAAATTGTATGTTACTACACCATTGGTGTCATTAATATTTAGGCATACTACTTAGTGCGCATTATGCAGTTTTTCTGAACGTGTATTGACTTGGCTCTCGCAGCCGTAAGATTAATCCGCGCAGTGGAGAAGGCACAACCCACGTTACGAAATGTTCTTCCACAAGTAGCTCGGAATGGAGAGGGCGAAATTTCCAAACTCCAAAACAAGGTGTCCTCAGGCTGCAGCCAGACTCTTCTCGTATTTTTTTTTTTTTTTTTTGTGTCGCCACACTCAACAGCACGGCAGGTTTCTCCGGTGGTTCCTGTAAAAGTTCCTGAAACGGTTTCTGTGATGGAAACATGCTTTTTAACACCATATATCTGACTGTGTTTCAGTGTGGCATGAGAAGACTGACTCCGTTCGAGTTTCAACCCCAACGTAAGGTGGACGGAGACATGTGGATCCCCATCGAGCCGATCGTAACACCGCTTCTGCCCCCCAACAAAGGTGAACTACAGCTCTCACTCTCTATGATTATCAAAACACCACAAGATTGTTCCCACTCGAGCACAATAGTGACATGCTTTCACAGCACGGCACATCTGATTTATTTCTAATTAGTTAGCTACTAACAGAGATTTTGCCATGGATTATGTTTTGCCTATGGGCAACGTCCAGTCACGGTTCAGAACGTATTTGGCACAGACAGTGACAAAGCGTTTTTTAAACGGAGAAAGGAGACAAGGCACTTCTTCGCTGCTCCAGGCCCATGCACTCTCCTTCCCTCATCTGTCCCTTAATCCTGTGTTTAATACATCTTGTTTTAAGGTCAGATTTCTGGACAAGTGACTCAATTTTACCAAATCTGATTTCAAGCGTTCATTTATGTTTTTTTGTTTTTGTTTTTTTTGCCATTCGCAAATCTTCTTGACGTCACAAATTGGACATGGATGAAAACCAGCATGAAGGCAGCTCATGGGAGGAGAGTTTATCCCTCCATATCCAAATCCCCCAACTAACTGTAGAACCCGCAGTGACTGCAGCAACAAGCATGGCATACGCCACCGCTTCAGTGTTGTCACTGTTGTTTGCACCAGATGTATTCAGAACTGTGCCTGGATATTGCCCTTCTAAAAACATAATCCATTGGTGAAATCTCCATGCTGGTAGCTAATTCGCTAACTTTGGCCTGCCCCACGCCACTCTGCGTACGCACGGCTGCATTGTTACTAAAGCAATCCATGTGGATCTGCGAGCAAATGTGACTACAGTCCAAACAAACAAATGCGGACACACAATTGTATCTAAGAAATAAATCCGATGTGGCCTGCTGTGTGAACAAAAGCCCTTGTAAACATGGATTTGTGGGGTTGGGTTTAAGGTGGCATGGAATTAAACTTTACCGAGTTACACTGCTTTGAACCTAAAGCTGCCTTTGAATCGAACCATTTAGCTTTTTAGGCTTCCAATCAATTTTTATGAAACTTTGTGATCTTTCTTCAGGGTTTTATAATAATCTTTTTGATGTTTTGAAGTGTCATGGAATGTTTTTATATTTGAAGTTGATGTCTAATGTCCAATACGGCGCTATGTGTTGTTTTATTTGTTTAATTTTTAAAATTTAAAATTATTTTTTTCCCCCCACGCCAAGCTACTAAACCTTTCTCGAGCCCCCCTGTCAGTCCGAATGACTTCCCTGACCATGTAAGTTTATTTCGTAATGTTATTAGTAGGTTATTTAAATAACCTGTGTTTTGTTCGCCTTGGTAATGTCACATTTTAATCTTTTGTAGATGCAGTATTTCTATGTGAATCACTGCATGGATTCATTCTCCATGATGGGCCAGCTGCTTGGAGAACACTTCAGGTTTGGCAAAAAGCGTTGTAAGGTGGGTTTTTGTGTTTGCTCGTATTGTTTTCTGTTAAATGTCAGCTTTTATCTGGTGGAATATTGTTTTCAAAGGTGCCAGTATTATATAGAATAGAATAGAATGCTATTTTATTGTCACATGTACAGTACAGTGAAATTCATTCTTCGCATATCCCAGCATATCGGCAAGCTGGGGTCAGAGCGCAAAGTCAGCCATGATGCAGCGCCCCTGGAGCAGGGAGGGTTAAGGGCCTTGCTTAAGGGCCCAACAGTGGCAGCTTGACGGTGCTGAGGCTTGAACTCACGACCTTCTGATCACTATATTTTGTGTCTTCCAGGATCTCAGCAGTATGGGAAAGATGAAGGACTTTGTCCGCAATTTAAATTATAAGAAGTAAGGAACACACCCATCCGACCCTGTTAAATACCTTTAAAATGTGCTGATTTAATGTGACCGCACAGTTGCTGAGTTTTTCGATTTTACTCATAAAGGGTGAAATTATAATTAGTTGAATTGTGTGTGGAAGAAGGGGTGAAAAAGGCCGTTTCCCCAACAAAGTAATTTAATACTTGCACTGCCAGCGCAGTTTTATGTGCCATTTAATGACATCCTCTGAGGAAGTTGTAAGCAGATAGTGATGTACCGACAATAATATTAGGTTATATGGTGATTATACCATCATTTTTTGTTTAAACTGTTTCACCCCAATTACATATGTACACAACCTTCTTTGTGTGTGTGTGTGTTTTTCCCCCCTCCTACTTTCCTTTGCAGGTGCGAGTTGGGACATTATTCACACAGCGTGAGCCGCTTCCACCACCTGCTGGCTGATGTTATACCCGACGTTCCCTCCTCTCTCCTGGCTGAGCTTCTGCACGAGGAGTTGACATATCAGAGGGAATTGGAACACTTCCAACCTGTCGCAACTGGGGGCGCCCTCGCCTACATCCCAATCCAGGAAGACCAGAAAGAAGCCTGTCTGATTTATCCCAGAGGAGAAGCACTAGACTCCATCAGTATCCTTTGTCAGTCTGTCTGTCCTTGAGGATGGCTCCCACTTAATGTGATTCAATAAAAATGCAAAAAATTGATGGGATAATAACAGCACAAACAAGGCTGCTCAATAGATTGTAACCGCAGCATTGAATTACCATTGTAATTGCTTTAACTACATTGTTCATGATGCCCGGGTTGAGGGCGTTCCAGTTCCAAATATCCTGCCCGCTACACACACCTCCCCTTGTGCTTTCAGTGCACACTCGTGATGTAGGTGATGCGCACTTCTGAGCCGTGAGGGGTTCACTAGGGTGCATTGAAAACCGTATTGGAACACAGGGTCGGTGGACGAGGGATACTTGGTTGCCAGTGCTGCAGATTTTTAACACTTCATTTAGTCAGCTGTGCTGTGTTGTTTGTTTAACTACCAGGTTTTACGGTCCAGGTTTTGAGTTTCTGTGATATGAGAGTGAGACGGTGAATAAACAACATATTCGTGTTTATTCTGAGTATCGTCATCATCCAAACACTTTGCTCTGCAGCTGCAGGCAGCACAATCGTACCATTTTTGTAGATTATGATTTTGCATATGGTTCACAGCTTCTAGAACGTGGACATGTGTGGGTGGAATGGTTTTCAATGGAGTTTGAAACGTGCGACTAAAAGACGCTTCAGAAACGCGTGCAGTAAGAATTGGCGTTTTGTCACAGGTTGCTGTACAAAGCCAACGCAAATCCACACCTATTGTTTATCAGTATGAAGCGATGTGAAAGCAGTGTAATGAAGGTTTTGCTTTCGGTTTTGGCTTTTCGTCACTATTAAAAAGGAATGCCGCGTGTGCGTTGTATTTCATGTTTTTTCACTATGATGACTGCATTTCAGTAAGACATGAATTCCTCGCCATGCGTTTGACCACTTTAGTGAACTAAAGTAGTAGTGTTTAGTTTTCTATTCTATTCACCACCTACTGCAATAGAATTATGCAGAAGTGTTTGGCGGGGATGAGAGTCATTCTGTGTGTCTACTTTATCATTTCACAATTGAATTTGAAAGTTTAAGTGAATTTCGAGATTAAATGCGTTTTGAAAACCGAATATTGGCTTGATTTATATCTTGAATTTAAAACACTCAATTGTATATTCTGAAGTAATGAAATGCAGTTTCAGGTTTTAGATTTGCTCATTTAAAAAAAGATTCAATTTTGGTTCAAAATTCAGGTGGTATGATGCAAATTCAGGAAAAACAGCTCACTTCAGGTATTCAAATTCATGCATTTTTCATCGGCACCTTTCAGTACTTAACTGTAGTTCCACAGATTTCCACCACATGGTGCTGGAGTTCAGTGAGGATAAACCGCCTGTTATTAACATGGAGAGCGAGCCTCTGATGTTTAATCTGAACGGGACAGTCAGACAGGTCAGCGTGGCCCGAGTGGATGAGGAAGGTAAGCTTCACAATTCACAATATGATGCCTCTACTTCCCAATATTCCCTCTATTAAGTGAAACTTGAGGATACTTGCAGATACCCTGTATACAGGAAAACCACATTCATACATGTTATGCTACTTTGAACAACCACCAAACGTGCACTAGGTCACCAGGGGCGCTAATAACTTGCAAAAAGTGATAATGCACTGATCTCGGTGTTTGCAGTGCATCAATGTCTTTGTGTGTGTGTGTGTAGCTCACATAGGGCTGCGTTCGGATCATTTCTGCGCAGCATGGCTAATAAGACATGGACAGCGTCCTCGATTTTTAGAGGTGGTGCAGCTGAAGGAGCGAGCTACCAGCCTCATCGTCAGGTGGGTGACGTTAAAACGAGCCCCAAAACTTGATCCCATCCGTCCTGTTTTTTTAAATTTTTAATTTTTTTATTTTTATACGAGCCGTGTCAACCTCTTCTTTTTCACTTGCACGTGTAAGTGAAGCATAGAAATCCGTTCAAATCACACGCTCCCACGTCCTGTATGCTATAAACTTCATTTACAATCATAGTCTTCACCAGTGTTCCGATTGTGCAGCCTGTAGTGTTTGTTATGTAATGATACTTATTACACCACCATGGAGGACAAGGATAACTACAGATCATCCCTACATGATCTTACACTGCCAATATTCAGTGACATTGACTTGGATTATGTCTCGGATTATTAAGCAAGCAAAGTGCAGGACTCTTCAGTTTTGGTTAAAGTGATTAGTTTTAAAGTTGAACTGTTCTAGGCAATTAAATCATAAGTCAGAATTATTATTATTATTTATTATTATTTATTTTTTTAAAGGTAAATCACCATCAGGGGAAAATGAATATCACACAAGCATACCCTAAAACCTTTTACTTTTCAGGTTTACTTCTCATATTAAGAACAAAAGACACTTTGCAGTTCACGCAATACATAATAATGAAAATCCAGACACTTAATCTGTAGACATTCGGGCCTAATGTTTTTGTTTGTTTCTCTGTAGTCCTCATGTTTCTGAGGAACTCGTCGTAGCCAGCGAGAGTGGAGCAGCCTATCTCTGGACTGTGGGAAAGGGGTATGTGTGTGCGTGTGGATGTGTGTGCGTGTCGTGCCAGACTGATTCTTCTATCAGTATGTTTTAGAACTGTGTGTACTATAAAAGAATGTAATGTGCATATTGTGTTTCAGTAACAAACTTCAGGTCCTGATCTCTTGTTATAATCTTAAGATGTTTCACTGTTTAAGATGCACCATTACATCATCAGATGAAGACAAGTGGGGAAACATCTTAAAAATAACACAAATCCAATCGCCTTGACCCAGTACTACTAGACAGTTGTGTGATTTATTGTATCTAAGTCATTTTTTCATACATGTATACATCCATATACTATTATTTGTGGGACAAGATGGGCTTTGCACAAAATAGGATCATGGCGAAACACAAGACAACACACAAATTCCTTTAAAAATTGTGTTTGAACTTTAAATACATAAGATCTAGCCTTTAGTACATTTTAGTATCATTCTTATCATAAACTTTGTGTGTGTGTGTAAGATGCCCTGTGAGAAACTGTGATCGGCTGTGATCGGCTCCTGATCCACCGTGAGTGATAAATAATAGTATGCTATAAATGGCATACATTTATTTAGCGCTCTTTTCCTGAATCAAGAGATGCAAGCGTCATTTAGCTAAAAAAGGATACGGGCGTTTTGATGACAAAAAGTAGAATGTGGGGTTCTTAAACGTTCAGATGAGGATTTTTGGCCTTCTAATATAGAAAATGTGTTCGATTAGTGGCATTTGTTTTGTATACATTTTTGTATGAATTACAAGTATTTGTATGCCATCATAGGTGTGTAGCAGCACGTAAAGAATTAATAGATAAGTAGTGTTTTTGATGCTCCAGGTTGCGGAAGATCCGGGACGACACGTCGAACCTGTACTTCAACGCCAAGTCATCATGGCGATGGTGTGAGTTCACGGCGCACCCGCGAGTGATGGTTTACGCTGACAAGACTGGAGCGGAGCTCACAGACATCAGGGTACGAAGCCCTCCACCAGTCAGCCGCTGCACTTTTGTTCCACCCCATGAGTTGGAAAGCAGACTTGAAATGAGTGAAGCTTCATATACTTCCAGTGCCTTGATGCATTTTGTGCTCTTGTACTCTGCTCATGATTGGATGTTGATTGAGACGACTGTTTCCACAGAGCAGCGATTCTCACACACTGTTCCGGATTGGCAAGACGGCTGCATGTAAAAGTGGAGAGAGGGTGGTCTTGAGCAAATACATGGGGCAAAGCCACGCCTATCACCACCTCATCACCACACAGGTAAAGATTAATACTAACAGTCTAATTGGATTTACACACCTCAATACTGAAACCGCATTTAGTACCACGATACCATGATGGGGCGGGAAAAAAATCCTGGAAAATCCTGGCAACACGAGGATTACATAGCCAATGCAAGTTAGGCGACTGAACATGGAATTTTGAAATATTGAAATGTGGCTTCTTTTTTTTTGCTTTCAAGTATGAAAATATTATGAAAAACCAAATAGTATTCGGACAGCAACCCAAGTGGAAAGCCATGTAGTAGTCACACATGTATAACAGATAAAGTGTATTACCTACAGACAATCTGTCTCTCTTTCAATTAGTTCTCGGCATACCTCCTGGATGAGCGGATGCCCTGTGTGCCTGCCCTGAAGTGGGAGCACATGATGGAGTCTCCTCCATGTTTTGCCCACGTTGTGCCTGCATTGGGCCAGAGCAACACCTCCAAAATCCTGCTGGGAGCACAGAGAGCGCAGGAGACCGTGCTGCTGCAGTACTCTGGTCAGAACATAAATGACTGTCTTTTTTTTTTTTTTTAAGGCAGCATGAATGTTTTTGATCTTTTTATTTATTTATTTTTACAGATAAATCAGCCTACGTTATCCTGTCTGCCTATTTTAAATCATTTGAAAGAGAGAAGCAGTAATACTCAGATTTGCCTCTAGTGATGTCTACTAATGTCTACTTACAACACTGTGTGTGTGTTTTTAAAGGTGGAAGGGAATGGGCATGCCAAGCAGAGGGCCCGGTTCAGAAATTCTACAGTCCGTGTGAGAGCCTGAAGCTTCGGCAGCTCCCACACAGACAACACAAAGCGGAAGAGAGGCTGGCAGCACATGCCACAGGTAAATGTGTGGTTTTCGTACTTGTACACAATGATTTGATATGAACCTAAACATTGCATTACAGAACAGGGTATGTGTGGTTTGGAAATAAATTAAGGCCTTTGAATGGCATTTAAAAGTCGTAAATACTGTCCTCAGGACCCCGTTATTTTTAATGATAATATAATGCATATAATTCTCACCAATTTATTCGAATGAGAACACAATTTGCCTAAAAGAGCGGGTTCCTGCTGGGGATGGAGCTAATATCCAGGTCAGAATGATAAAATGATGCCTGAAACATAGAAACTAGCCAGATTCATTGCATCGCAATGTTGAGAGAAACAGCTTTTCCAAGGGGTCTTTGAAATTATGGTTATTAGAGATCATTTAAAAAGTTCTTAAAGAGCAACTCCAGCAAATTTCATGAAAAATGTAACAAAAGAAAACAATCGAAATCTTCCAGTAATCGCACTCCGGGTTCACAATAAAGGCCTCTGCACATCAAAACTGATTTTTTCATTCATTTAACGGATGGTAAAAAAAAAAGCAGTCTGCTTTCGCTCCTGAAAATGGTATCACCCCACATTAGAAAAAACAATGAAGTACAAGAACCCTATCCTTAACTGAATATCATATTCATGTGATTATGACCTTGGTCAGTAAGATTTTAACGCATCCGAATAAACGCAGAAATAAATGATGAAACCCAATAACCACAGAAGTAGTTCACCTCAGGGTTTCATCAGGTTCATGCATGAACATGCCATTTAAGCAGAGATACAATAGCTGTTTTATTTTAGATGATGGTTTACATTTCATGCTTATTACTGCTTTGTTCCAGCAACAACTCCCTTTTTATTTTTTCCTGTCATGGGCATGGACTAAAAATGGTGCCCCATATGCAGTGAAGCAAATGTATAATTTTAATTTTTTTAATTTTCAGGCCTCACTGCAACCCAGAACAATGGCTTCCTGTGCGTGTTCCAGCTCACAGAAGCTGGGGACATCTTCTACCAGATGCTAAGGAATTTTGGCCCAGCCAACCCTGAACCAGACTCATCAGACCCAGTAGAACCAGCCTCCAAAACCAACTCGGCACTACAACCACAAGTTTCTTTGGAAGAGGACGGCGACTTTGAAAGAGAACGACATCAGCGTATGCTGAGCCAAGTAGGAGTGGTTGCCGGTGACGATGAGAGTGGCTCTCGCGCTTTAGATACCGAAGAAGGGATTAGCTCTGAACCCGCTTTTGTTCCAGAGTCATCCATGCGTTCTGCGAAGGTCAACTGTGCTCGTCCATTGAGGCCAGCAATCCCCAAGATGGCTAGCAGGGCGTCGAAATTAACCTGGAAAAAGTGGCTGGATGCTCTCTTGACGAAAGCCATAGCAAAGAAACGTCACTTGAAACACAGGCAAATCAAGACCAGTATTGTAATGCAGTTTAAAGACCAACGGCAAGACAAGCTCAAGGAGGACAAGTTTCAGAGCTTGAGGAAAGACCTGAGCGAGACCTTGAAGAACAGGAAGCTGCTTGTTCAAGGGTTAACATACCTGCCTCCTCTAGAGTTGACCCCAGTTCTGGATGTGGTGGACCCCAAGAACTGGCCAGACGATCTGAGCCAGCGCCTAAGCGCCTCATGGAGGGATGGTTGGAGAACCTGGTGGGACGAGAAACTCGGGCTGACCCGAGACGCCAAGATTGAGGCCCTGCGCAGGAAGCGCCGGCGGGAGAAGCAAGCCAGATCCAGAAACAGAGTCTCACTTTCCAGAAGCTTCACCTCGTCTGTCAGCTACCAGGACGATCTTTCTGAATGGTCATCGGCCACGAGTCAGTATCTGGGTTCGGACGCAGAGAGCGATGTATATTCTCAGAGTGCACCGGAGGATGGTGTGATTTCTGAACCGGAGATGCTAGCTAAGAGCCCAGTTCTTCACAGAGCAAGTCAGGAAATCGACGGGTCTTCAGATGTGACGGAACCAACAAAACCTTTTTTGAAAATGCCTCAAAGAACATCAAACGGCTTTGAGCAGGACCAGGCCTTCTGTACTTCCCAATCTCCTACAAGGAATTTGCAACAGCTGCCAGGACAGGCCTCTACCGTGGAAAGCAGCACGGTTTCAAAATGGCTTCTGAGGAATAAAGCGGAGTCACATTCTTCCCAACCGAAACAAACATGGCGGCAGCAGCAGGACTACCTCAGCTCTCTCTTTGGCTCCCAGGAAGCTTCTCCGGAACCTGGGCAGGGTGACGAAGGCAGCACACCGGTCTGCTCGGTAGCTACAGTGTCGCAGCGTTCTAGTTTCTTGTTTTCATCGCGGGCTTCGTCCCAAATTAGGACCTCCTCACAGGCCTCCCAGCCACAGAAAAAAAAGTCTCGAATGGGATTCTGAAATGGTAAGCCACAGTAACAAACTTTCATTTCTTTATTGTGAAATCATTCTAAGTTGTTAGTTTAGTTTTTTCCCCCCCTTTTCAACAAAGTGGCTTTTTATGCTGTTTCTGGTACGTGTGTGGTAACTGAACTACAGTTGCTCATACTCATCAGGACATCAGCAATTCGTTAGTTGCTCTTGGCTGCGTTGCTGTAATCTGCTCCACTTAAGCTGTGTGATGTTTGAGTAGCTTAGTAAATCCACAATAAAACAAGCTTCACCGCCACTGATTGTCTCTTCATGCTTAGATTGTAAGGAACGAGTTTTTTTAAATTTTATTATTTGGTCCAGTTCAGAAAGCAGTGGCATGAAATGACGTGGAATTCAATCCGGTCTAGCAGTAAGTAAATGTCCCAGTGTTTCCCCTAGACGTTTTTCCCAGGTCGAGTGGCAGAACCATTTTAGCAAGCAGTGTTGTCGCTTATACATGGTGTGATCAAACGCATGCAGGTTTCAAGCAGGTTGTGGGTATGGAGAGTCATCACACACATCGTGGTGGATTTTGGTAAAGTGGTGGTGCATTTCTCTATTCTGAGGCGAAAAGCTAAAGCATTTCCTTACTAAGACTTCTGGTTAATACGTAAATATTTTAAATAAATACATTTTTAGAACCTATACCCCTCTTTGCTTCATATACATGATTGTTAAAGTTAAGTTCGGGTTAGAAAGTAAAGCTACTTTGCACACCGTCTCCATTTAGGGCACAAGAATACCACGGAAAAATTAACATTATGTACAAGTAAATAATAATTATAAATATGAATGAAAATGTCCAGATGATGATGACTGTGTGTATAAAGTCCTATTTGTATCTAGTGACGTAACACTACAAATATAGATTACAGTATTACAATTAAAAAGCCACTTTACCTTTAAGGCAGTCGGAATGATGCTGAAAAACAATCTGGCAATGATCCAAAGTCATTTGTGCATCTGAATTTGTCTGGTGTAAGGAGAATAGTTTAATGCGAGACCCTTGCAGGATCAAATTCTCATGCAAAACTGTTAATGGTTTAAAATACACACCGTGTATGTTAAGAAAGCTAATTATAGCGTTTGTGATGCTTCACTACTTGGTTGATAAAGTAGTTTCGCCCATTACAGGCTCTTTGATTTAACTTGAACATTAAGTATGTAGCTGCTTCTTTTATAAGAACAACGTTATGGAAATTCGTTGTGTTAACAGATAACTTTAATCCATTGTTACGTTCCCGCTTAAGGGGCTAGGGTCTAGGGTGATGGCGAGAACAATAACAATATTGAGGGTTAGAAGGATGGTATGAGCTGGTGGAGGTTAAGAGATTGGCAGGAGTTTGGAAGTATGGCTAATGACTTTATTACAAGGACAAATACAACATTAAGACTTGTAACTGGACAAAAAAAAACCTCAGCCAGCACACTGACACGTAACACCATGTAAAAACACAAGGATGAAATAACGTTGATTGATGAGAAATGAATTTCTTCTCTTCCTCAAAGCCGGCCAGCATGTCCAACGGTAGCGCGCAGACTGGTCCATTAAAACAGGCCAGAGGGAAATGCTGTGTTCATTGCAAGGCATCTGGCTCTAGGCTTCAGTCAATTGACAATACTATCGGGAATCTGCGATGGATTCCATCAGCCAGTGGAAGTTGCTGATGCTAGGATGCCATTTTCCCCTAATCTACCTAACAAGGGCAGCGTATAGGCCTCAGTTGCCTCCAAAAACATTGGTTGAGTGGCGCAACAGAAAAGCATTCACCCTATGGCCAGAAGATTGAGTTTAAATCCAAGAGAGCATAGTTGGAGATGGTTGGAGAACCTGGTGGGACGAGAAACTCAGGCTGACCCGAGACGCCAAGATTGAGGCAAGATTTCTCGTCCCACCAGGTTCTCCAACCATCTCCAACTATGCTCTCTTGGATTTGGTCCTGCTCTCTGGGTGGGAAGGATGTCAGTACTCTATCCCATGTCCATCAGATCTACACTAACCAATCATGGACGTCTGTGAGCGCGTTCATACGGAAGAGAGCAATTCTGAACAGTCTTTAGCCTGGTAAACGTATGTCAATGAGCTATCGAGCAATGTCATCTGAACCACTTCTAACAGACAATTCTGCCGACGAACGTTAGGCCTAATCTTCTACCTGAATCTCATGCTTACAGAGTGATACAAATTACATGCTGAGGAAATAAGCAGATGGCCGCTACTTCTGTTTTTAGCTTTTTTTTAATTTATTTATAGATAACCATCATATGTCAGAAATCACGTTATCAACTATGTTTTGAGGTTACCTAACAACGTGACATGGTTTGATGCATGATTTTAAACTTTAGGCTATAATCTTCCCTTACTGATTAGCTACATTAACCTCGTCGCTCCAGTGCAAAACTAAAGCAAACTAGAGCAAACTTTGGACACCAAACATGTCCTGGCTGATTTTGTGGTAAGGAGAATGTTGTGTGAACTTTATTTCAGAACATGGTTGTGAAGCAGTAGTGAATTCTGCCAGTTGATTTTGGGAAAACTCCTGAACAAAGAAAACATACTTATTTGTTTGGTCACGTGACGTACTAATCCCAGAAGCAGCAGGCCACAAACCATGTGATTACAGTGTCTGGCTACATGACGCTACATGACGCTGTCTTCGTAAAGTGAAGGCGAGGCACTTCCTTTTCCCCAGAGTACAATGTGACCTGGAATTGCCACAGGCTCTCTGATGTCAAGAATCAGCTGTTCATATGTCAAACAGCTGTTTTCTTTGTACCAGCTTGCCAAGTTTGAGCAATGCAAAAGCAGTGACTGAGGAACATTTGCTTGAGAAAGAAGTCATTGCGTAATCTCTGTGTGCATAGGTGCAGTAGAGACGGTTGTGTAGGGTTTCAACTTTGTGCCGTTTGGATAACTGCTTTACTGTGTATGGGTGCATTCGGTTACTTTTAGATGGCTTAGATGCTTAAATTGTATTTGTCTATACAAGCCCAGACCTACTGTATGTGAATTTTGCCCAAACAAGGCCAGAAAAGATGGGGGAATCTGCTATGGTTACATTCTTAAATGCTTTTAAGTTGGATTCCTTCTCAACTGTAATGAAAATAGACTCGGATTGAATTTCAAAATATTTTTTGTTTTATATAACATGACAAAAATAACAATAAATAAGTTAGTATCTACAAAGTACTATAAATTATTTTTTGTACATTATACAAATTTGCATTTTTACACTTTGTGGCTTTTTTTTTTTTTTTTTTTTCATTTTTTTTTTTT
>JAOUQW010000019.1:701702-723169 GCA_028565825.1 Olivaichthys viedmensis
TCAGAGCGCTCTCAGGGTCGTTGTTATAGGCAACCTACACACACACACACACACACACACACACACACACACACACAGAGTGAGAGAGAGAGCAAGAAAATCTGATTACATACTAGATTCCACTCAGCAAACAGGGCATAAGTAACTTAATAATGCAACGTATCTACAGACAGAATGGCTACAGCGTCACGCTATACTATACACAACTCAACTATACCAAAACCGTCCACGTCAAACCACATGGAAACATCCACTGCAAGTTTTAGCATTAATATAGTGATTAATATATGAACTATATTGTAAATCTAAACCTCCAAACTGAAATATATTCTATTTTATAATAATAAGTCAAATGGAAAGACACATTTTAGACCTTAACTTCAGACCCGATTTACAAAAGTCTGCAACAAAACTTTATGGATTAATGAAATGTATATTAATATTAATTTATATTTAACAACATATAGCTAAAAAAAAAAACATTATGTAATGGATTATTGTAATAGATAAGAAAGATGCGCACTTAAGCAATGGAACATTAGCACAAATGATTAATCTCTAATAAGCTGAATGTGTTCCAGCGCTTTCACCACTAGGTGTGAGTATTGCCATGTTGTTGGTCCTACACCATGTAAAATTGGTGTAGCCATGACATTTTCCCAGCCACAGCTAGAATTCTTTCTCATACATAAAAAAACACACGACCTTCAAAAGAAAGATGACTACAGACTGTATGAACAAGTTTTGGTGCATTGTATGATTAATGCTTTTTCTTGTCCTACATTGCCTAACTTTAGCCATCTTATGATGTGCAGCTTTGCCAAGCATACTAATGTAGTGTTACAGGCCATCCTGATAAGCTGTATTAAAAATTCTATAATTTTTTTTGTTCTGCATATTCCCATTTTTTTCCAGTGGCCTCGTACCGTTTATGCATATTGACAGAAAGACCAAACACTTGCTTCCATGGTAAAGTCTGTCCCTTTTGAGGCTCAGCATAAGACAACTTTTCAAAGGTGCCTACTTCCACTGACGGTAGCATTCCTCCCTTTGAGAAGGAAAGTCATGGGATTACCTTCTCAACAAAGGAACTCCTATAACTCTGTTCAGCTGACAAAAGTGCCATGAAAGTTTAAAACACATGGTGGACAGAACCGTCACTCCAACCAACTCCTGGTTTAATTTAGGCAGCTAATGCAATGCTTCCTGACAGGCAGCGTATGTAACCTGCTAGCTAGCGTTACTGCAAAGTGGTATTGCTATGGTAAAAACATTTATCTTTAAACATGTAGTGATTTGTAAATCCCAATATTGTGTTAATATCATAACGGGGATAATAGGCTGGGCAATTATTGTGAAACAAATATTAGTACCGGTGTAACGAGAATAGTTGATGCTGTTAAAAGTTGACTCGAGATTCTCAGTATCAACTTCTCATATGTAAAACTCTTGATACTGTACAAAAGTTGAACATACTCGGGCAGTAGCTATTAGCTAGACTGTTTAACTACTTAGGCTATATTTTCCAGTAGTGAGGTGGTAGCATCAAGTAGCTTGTAAGTACCTATTTTATTGACCGAGTAGCACGTATAATTGCTATATTCAATTTTCTTAACAGAAATATACACACAAAATATATATTTAATCCATCACGTTATGTAGCTGCTTGCTGTCTGTTTGTTGGACTGGCTGCTTACATGACCAAATTGGTTACAAGAACAAATAGTTTGTCGGGTAGCTATTATTTGTCATTTGCATCAATCATGGATGTAACTACAATGTAGTTGAGCTACTTTGGTCAGGTAGCTTTTTCGTAGCTAGCTAGCATGTTTAAGTAGCTTATCCAGCTTGCCTATTTTTTATACACCAACATATGCCTAAATGTGAATGCTTATATTATCTGGATGGATTAAGGGCTGCCACGTTTACTGTCCTTATGGGTTCAAATGTGAGCCTCCAGCTCTTTGTCTCTGTCTGTCGCTCTTCAAATCTCTCCGTTTACCTGTCTTTCTTTCTGTCTCCATTCCTCTCTGCAGTCTGACATCCCAATATCCCCCTTTAAGAGGCACTGTGACCATGTTTTTTTTTCTGTTGCGCAGGGTCCTTACCTGTCACCTCCATGGCTGGGGCTGCTCTTCCCATGGTGCCATGGGGCAGAGAAGCGTGAGGGAAAGATGTCCTCCATCAGGTCCAGTGTACTGGTGCTCGCCCAGGTATCCAGAAGAGGAGCAAGAGCCTCGTCTCGACTCACCAGCTCCCGGGCCAGAGCCTCCACCCGCACCTCCGGCTCTGTGCGCTCCCTTCTGGCCAGCAGTGGCGACTCAAGGCCCAGGCTTTCTGAAGCTTCTTCCACCTCAGCTTCAGAGGTCATACGTGTGACATGGGCCGAATTGGGCTCAGAGGTCACCGACAGGAATGAGAGGTTATGCAACTGTCCGTCGCTCTCTTGGTGCGCGGTTGTGACAGATGGATGCTCAGAGACGCTGCAATGGAAGCATGCAAGGTCATCAGTTCATCTCATGGATTTTATACTGTTTGTGTATGTGTGTTAATTTGTATTCCATTTAATTTATTTATTGCACTCTTATGAAACACATTGAGGGCGAATTGCTGATAATACAGACAGCAGAAGACACAAAATTAAAATATAAAACATATATATAAAATATATATATATATATATAAAACGTATTGGGTGTAAGCCACTCTTTCTTTGTTTTTGCCCAGCTGTTATTTTCATCGCCAGAAATGAAGTCACGTTGCTCTGATGTGGGTGCAGCGGCGTAAGAGGGGGTGTGACACTCAAATTCTGCTGCCGCGGTGGAATTTTCCAACCCACTTTGGTCCAAAATTGTGTTTATGTTACTGCCCACCGAGATTGCCTCTTAGCACAGACGCAATGCCAAAACGCTAATCTTCTGACTTCAAGCAAAGCCTTAAAAGTCCCGTTTCTAACAAAGTGGTTTTGTGAATGTTCACTATTTATATCCCTCCACTTCAATATAAATAATGTACTTCACCCAACTACTCACTAAACACAACTGACTGAATTATTTTATCCATAATAAATATCCATAATGAATAACAACAAACAACTAAGTTGTGGCTACTTAATGTGAATCAGACAGTTACGAACGGCACATCATATAACTAACAGAATCAATAGAATGTGTAACAAAATGAACACAAAACTAATTAAATACGAGGCTCGCCAGATTCATTGGCATCATAGAGACGAGGAATTAGCCCATATAATCAAGGTATTTTGCCACAGTGTTATTCGGGTTTTTGAAGGGCACACAATCTGAAAGGAGCATGTGTGCTTTCTGTTTGGCCAGTGGGATGAACTGAATATCAAAAACTTCAGAGAGTTTAGCAGAGAAGGTTGACTGTGACATTCCAAAGCTGAGGCAACCGTATGCCGACAAGAACCCGAGGCCAAAAAGGGAATTTGGTTTTTAGTGTGCAAAGCGTTATTAGATATGTGTATAAGTAGTAATATGTATGTGTGTGTGTGTGTGTGTGTACCTGTTCGGCCTCTGTGACTCTTGAGGCAATGTGACATTGAGTGACTCTTCCTGTGTTTGAGGTTGGACTGGTGAGTAGAGAAGAGGGAGGTCTTCAGTGAGGTTCGCCTCTGGGGGTGGTGGAGAGATTGGAGTTAAAAATACATCATTGTCCTCCTGTGACACAGCTGCGGACGGGGCAAAGTGGATACTGGACTCTGAGATCCTAAGAGAGGGGAGGGACTTAATGGGAGAGGCGGGGCTTTTGGGGGCAGTGGGTGGTCCAGAATGGCATGACCTGGGAAGTGGGTCAGAAAAGAAAAATGTGTGCGACTCTTTGACTTCTTGGTGTGGAGGTGAAAGGTCAGAGGCTGTCTTCTCTAAGTCTTTTGGAGCATCTCTGGAACCGTTGGCATTGTCTGAATTTTGCTGTTCCGCATCTGAAGTTCTCAACAAACTCAGACTTTCGGGGACAGTGCCTGGGAAAGTGATGGCATCCAGGTTGGGTTGGCATTGTGTCTCATTGGCACCATGCCATTCTAAAGAGGAGAGCGGGCACGGCAGTCCGACAGAAGCCGCCAGACCCGAGGCGCTGTGGGCTCGGGGTCGGTCTGAGTGGCGCTGCCTCTCCCTCCGTATCACAGGTGGGTTCAGCTGATTCAGACCGAGGTTTAGCGGATAGCTCTGCTCTGGATAGACTTCACTTGATGACCTTTGCTCAGGTGTCACACTCCCTGACGCTCTGTTCCACACACAGAAAAAGACAAAAAAACACACTGGGGTGGGCAATATGGCAAACATACCATATTGGTAGACTTGAAGACATCTTTACGATGAATAATACGTACATAATATTTAGGTTTTGCTAACAAAGCACCAACAAAACAATGGAGCCCTTTTATGAAAAAGTGTATGTTCAGAGATTTTTTATTCAACAAATTACAGTATTTCAGGAGGAAAATGAGGGAAAGTTAAATGATTGGTACAAATACATTTACAGTTACTTTTTACAGTGAATAACACAGGCGATACCCATGATACTCAGAAAAGTGTGTAATAATGTATATATTTTGCGATATCGATATCATATTGAACACACTATGTAAAAACATGTTCATAGTTCTCATTGCTTTTGTTATCCTTTGCCAAGGATAATCTACCATATAACAGCAACTGAGAATTCTTTTACATGACAACACCAGCTCCAAAATAGCAACAACCGGGCTTCGGCTGATACAAACACTAACCAACTAAGATGGAAGATTAGTATTGCCATAAAAGTCACTGTTTTTCCAACCATTTTCATCTGCCATCAGCAGGCTTGCCCTATAAAGGGCAAATCTGTATCCTCTTTTGACCTTGGAACTTTTTCATTCCTGATATTTGCTGGTAATTTGCTGCACTAATATGGACCCAGTTTGTTGAAGATACAGACAGTTTTGACAGTTATTGTTGTACATGACAGACGATGTTGGAAAGCAGGCGAGCAAACAACAACAAATCTCTCACTATTTTAATAGTGAATATCAGACATGGACATCTACGACACCTGAATCTAAACAAGGTGAACTGGGGTATTAGAACAAAATGTGTTATATGAGGTTTGGAAGTACGCTCTCTTTAGGGCCGTATCTCCAGGAGCAGAATCTTTGGACCATATCTCACAGAACCTTTTGGACCTCTCTATCTTACTGTTAATTCCACCTGTGTCCATTTTCGTAAGTAATTTTATGGGTGTCTATGTAGTCCCTCTTGTGTTACTGTCTATTTGCAAATGTTGCTCTGGTTGAGCTGCATTACTGAGACGTGGTTTCCCTGTTCTGTGGTCCCTGCAACTTGGTTCTCTTGTTCCCATTTTCAAGCGTTCTCCGTGTTTAGACCTTGCTTGCTTATGTTTATTTCATTACTGATAAAAGATAGTGGGAATAAACACAGATAACAATAACCTATAATCTAGTTTTTGCAAGTTCTGTGTTGTTGGATGCTGCACCTCTCATGTGATACTGTGGGTGGAAGGGCAGTGACTCTGGACAGATGGCTCATTTAGAAGAAATGCAAAAAAATCAAAAGACAAAAGGTCTTCTTCGGTCTGTTCATGTTTATACAAACATACGCACACACACACACACACACCTGTTTTCTTTAGAGACAATCCCGAACAATCTGAGGTCTCCAGCTAAGACATCCTAGAAGTTAAAAGAAAAAGAAAACATTATTGGGGAGGTGGAACAGCAAACGGGGAAATGAATCAGAACAGAGGAAGTTAACCATTATTCTGTAATTACAAAGGCAGAAGCCCTCTGGGTCTAGAGGGGCAGTTATGTGAAGCTTTATGGGATTACTAACCAGCCAACTATTGTTAATGAGAAATATTTGAAACATCCAAATGGTCAACTATTACAAGGAAATTTAGCTTTGCTGTGCCTGTCATATGATGTATGTTTTGTTGTTGTGGTTAATAGCCTCGTTAATAGTCTCATGGCTCATTATCTCCTTTGGGTGTGGTTCATGTAAAATCAAAACAATTTCATAGTGTAGTTATTGTACAGATTTGATGAAAAATACTGGTTGGGATTTTAGCTACAACCTATTTTAAGACTAGAAGGTCATTTATATTGGCATAGTATAGGAATAGTTGACCTCAGGATTCATACACTCCATTTTCCTTGTACACCCATTTCTATATGATAACTTGTACACTGATGTCTTTGGAGCTTGCTTGGACAGTGTATAAAGGCTAACTGATACATCTGCATTCTCTAACTCTCCATCTCTTGCAGTTCCTGCAGTATCTAGCTGTCATGTGAAAAACTCTAATGTTTATATGTATGTGCAAGGTAATTGCTCTCAGAGATAAGTGGCGCTCCTTAACCATCACAAACGTTTTCTGCTTGAAACTGTGACGGTTTGTCCATTATCTTCCATGACTAGTCCCTGTGGTCACATTTATCACTTGCACATCTATCAGCGCCGTGCCTGCAGCCAGGCTCAGTGGCACCAAACAGGAAGTAAAGAGATTTGAACATTTCCTGGAGTGAGCACTAAGCTGTTTCTTCGTCATCCTTAACTGAGAAAAAAGAGGGACGAGACGATACCCCTTTCACCACTACAGACAGGCAATTAAACACTACAGTGTCCATATTTTACCATGCTGTTTTGTGTTTTGTTTGTGCTTATCGAAGCTCATTAGATAATTTAAAAGAAATATTGATCGATCATGTCTGATAAAATGGCTTCAAATATAAGGTTTATTTACCAATATGATTTATTACTGTAATGAAAAGAGATTTATATTTATATAGCTTTCATTCTACTGATAGGGCAAGTGTAATATTAAATCTAGAGCTAGGCCAAGAAAAATAATGCATGAATAAAAATGATCTGTGCCTCAAAAACCAGCCCATAATGTCACAACAATTAAGCCAACAACTGAGCGAGGTTTAGGACATTTTCATTGGATTTTATGAGTAGACTGCGGAGAACAAACTTTGCATCCTTTTACTAATCACAAGTGCTCCTTGCTCCTTTGCATCCAACTAAAGCAATACTGTGAAATGTACTTTTTTGCAGTGCAGTAGGATGGTGATTAGAACTAGACCAGAGTTATTATTTAGCTTTGGAGATATGAGGTCATGTCACAAAGGTCCTTCCCAAACAACTCGACCTTGCGGCCACATAACCATATAACACTTATTTAAAAGTATAGACCACAATGATTACAAAAAACAACAAATAATTGGTGTTCTAATCTCTAACATAACTGGAAAGTTTTATGCAGTGCTAATGTCTTAACATGTTAAAGCAAGCATATTACCGGATTGTGGTTTTCCACAGCTGGAGAGGATTTTGATCTGAAGTGCTGAGAAACCGGACGGCTTTGACGGCGATCCAAGAGGTCCTCTGCAGAAGCTGATTTTGCCGAGCTCCTGGCTGGGACAGCTCTTTCAAAAACTCCATCCATGCTTTGACTAACAGGGACACTGTGGAGGTGAACCAAGGCTGGAGCTGAAACATGGCCTGGAATGGGTCTCTCTGGCTGCCTTTCTGGTTTCTGTGGTTCTGCAGTCTGAACCTGTGGCCTATAGGCAGAATGGTAGCTTTCAGATTGAGTCTGAGCGTGGGTGCTCCTGTTGGACTGCAAGGAACATTGTATATTGGGTGTAAGGGTGAAGCATTGGCGGTTAATTTCAGAGATACCCTCTCGTCCTGGCTCTTGAAGGGAGCCCAGGCTAGGGGTGGAGGTTAGGCTTTGTGAGTCCACAGAAGAAAAGGAAGTTGATTGCACGTAGGCACTGCGGGGACGATGTGGACGTCCATCCATCCGTCGACCTGTCTTGCGCTCCACATAATTAGCCAGAGCATCTTGCTGCATCTGCTTTAACTCAGGTCTTGAGGTGGCCAGTTTAGGACATACACTACGACTAGCTACAAGTTCAAACATCCTGCGTCGATCTGCAACACTTGTCTCTGGAAACTGGAATTGCAGTGGTACCTTCCTTTGAAATAAGCCAGACTCTTGATCCAAAGCTCCAACCTCATGCATATTCTCTGGCTCAGAGTAAGACAGTTTCTTTTTTTCCATGGTCAGTCGTTTTCGTCCACATATCCGGATAACTGGAGGCCCCACTGGAGGAACTCTGGGAAGCTCAGGAGCAATGGTTTTGTCTGGTACCTCAACAGGGACAACATGTCGTTCTTTAGGAGTGTGTGGAGATGTGGTGGGCTTGGGGCTCATATTGGGTCCCTTCCTTTCCAGGGACATGTGCTTCACAGGCACAGGAGGAGGGTTGATGCTCAAGTCTCGTCTTCGGAATGAAGTGGATCTCAGCACCTTGGACTGAGCATCCTTGATACTATCCTTGTATGCTTGATTAAAGGTGGTGTCCTGAGTTGTGCCTAAGCCGTCCTGATGGTCTTCTTTCGATTGGATGGCTTTGATTTTTTCCTCATCAAGATGAAAAGTGCTCTTGCTCCTGTGGAAGTCTTTGCCATTTTCCTCACAGAGTTGGAAAGAGCTCCTGCTTCTGTGTAGGTCATGTGGTTTCCTATGCTGAGCTTGATCAGTGCTCCCATACCTTGGTTGCAAATCCTGTAATGCTTCTCCATTTCCCTCATGGCTGGCACTCCAACTTCTCCCTTGTGGGACATAGCCTTTTTGTAGATCCTCCAGCCCAGAAAGGGACCTGTTGGCACTGCGGGTAGCTTGACTTGAATGAATGGAGGAGCTGTAATTGGAGAGGCTGCTGTGACTGCGAGGTTTGGCCTGCTGTCTCTCAAAGTGACTGACTTTCTCCATTACTGACATGCTACGTTCGCTCTGGAGGCTGCACTGGCTAGCAGTGCTCTGTGGGCTTGCACATCTCTGGACCTCTGCTAGCGCATTCTCAAGTCGGGTTAGTGGATGATCGAGATCTTGGTCCCTCTGTTGATAGGTGCTGGAGTCACTGTTGTACCTTCCTGAAGGGTTGATCCTTTGATTACTTGCTTGAGGTTGGGCAACCTGTCCCTGTAAAACTTCACTAGACGGGTAAAACGGTTGTGGATGGACATTCTGTTCTTGACATCTTAGCTCTTCCTCTCTAGGTTGTTTGTAAGATTCCATAATATCCATGCCATGGTAGTATCTGGGTTTCTCTCGCCTTGGCTGAACAGGGGTGTAAGGGTCCTTCCTCTCCTGGCCTATGGACAGCACTGGGGGCTTGGACCCCTGTGTTTGGAAATGAGACGTGTAAAAACCACAGTTGGCCTGAGGGTCATCTTGCACCTGGTTTGACTGTGTGGGAGAAACATGAGGTTGGACAGAGCTGGAGTAGGAAGCAATGCTTTGATATCCATTTTCTGCCGCCATCCTCATGCCAGAGTCTGATCCCCCACAGTGATCCCTTTGAGGGGTGTGTTTGCTCTCCTTGGCAAGTGCTGGATACACACTACTGGAGCTGGGGTTAGTAGTAGGTATTTGTGCAAAATGGGGCTCTGGAAGTGGAACAGGGTAGATGCCAGTGGGCAGCATGGCTGATCCAGGCTGTGAAGAAGCAGGAAAGCTTTGTTTGGGTTTAATTGTTGGGCTACTCTCAGGACTCTTTTCAATTACAGTGTGAAGTTGACCCTCGATTCCAAAAGATGACTTTCCTGATGCCACAGAGCCACTGGAGTGATGCCATGAACCCTTGTGAAGAGTCCGCAAAGGCCGAGCCTGCTCAAGACTGGACCATGAGCTGGGCCGCTCATGGTTCCGGATGGCCGCATAGCTGTCACTACGTAAGGGAGGTGAAGGTGCCCCCTTCAGGTTTTCATAGGAGTTGCAGTTGTGTGTTTGGCCCCATACTGGTCCCACACTGTGACGATGAGATGTGACTGTGCCATAACCGCTGCTTCCACTAATAACGCTACTGCCCCTGCTACTGTTGGAGCAGTGGCAAGCCCTGCCCTGTATGCTCCCACTTCTAGACTGTGCTTTGCACTCACTGGTCCTTAAAATCGCTGCAGAAGGAACCTCATGTTCTGCGGACACGCCCTGTTGGGAGTCGTAGACAGTGCGGACATAGCGAATATCTGCCTGATGCATGCCCTCTGCACTTCTATGTTGAGGAACACTGTCCATAGAATATGACCGCTCCTTGCTGAATGATGGCCCAGCTGCAAGGTATTCTGGGATACTTGAGCTGGTGGAGAAGGAACTGTATGCAGAATCACGCTTGCTATGCAGATGGTCGATGCTATTGGAGGATTTGGAGACTGACAGCTGGTTGCAGGAACTGTAAGCTGGGTGAGAATGATCTAGGCTCTCCATGCTTCCCCGTGAACTGTACTGGTCTGGACTTTTCCTCAGAAAGCCTGCATCATAGCTTGACAGGTCTGTGGTGGAGGCACTGTATTAAAAATAAACAATACAGCTAAATTTTGTAAGTATATAAGTTAAAGGGGAAATGTAGAAACACAAGACAGAAATGTATAGAATGTTGCACTCCATGTTTGATCCTATGTGGAATAATGTAACTTAAGATTTAGGCTAGAAGGTTAACTAGAATTACCTTTCAGGTTTTTTTATTTATACATCCATCTCAATGAGTTTGACTTGAATTTTAAGATTCCATAACCAGACATGCCAAACAAAGTAAACTTGAAGGTCACACAGAACAGAATTTAATGTGTTTATTGAGGTAGCAGACAAGTGAAAGTTGATTAGAGTGCAATAGCCCTAGTTATTGAGATGTTATTGGAATTGCAAAGCAATCTTCTTGGAAAAATGAACAGTGCTTGTACTGTGTGTATTATGGGCCCTGGTTAAATTAATGATTACTTTGGACTTGGATCACCATCAAAGAGAGTAATTTGGTTCCTGCTTACAGATAATAAAATGGCATATCTTCAAACAAGGTGGTATTATTTTAACTCTTTGTATGTATCTTTATGGCTTAACATTATATTATTTTGAGGACTGGACAGATGTTTGCTTGTTGAAATGTAAACAATCACAAAGTGTAATTCTAATTTATGTTTGGTATGTTTACAGCCCTAACAACGAACAGTTATCATCAATTACACAGCAGTGAAACTCACACCTTTTCCTCCTTTCCTCTTTTTTCTTCTATTTATTAATTACTTTTGTCTTTAGATATTGTTTTAATATATATTTTCTGTTAACTCTCTTTCTAAAGGGGTATATAAATAAAGTTTTTATTGTTATTATAACATGTGATATGTGATATGAATAGTAAAGACGGACAGTAAAGGACCTGTTGCTGAAGTGAGTTGGTATAGTGTGTAATGGCTCTGACCTGGCATGGTAGCTTTGGTGCCAGGGAGCCCCTACGGCACCCTGGGATATCTGCATCATGCTGTCAGTGTCCAGAGGGCCCTCGCCCAGCTTAGTAGAGTGCCAGGAATGGGGACGGGACCCAGCCTCACTGTGCCTGCAAAAGAGAGAGAGAGAAATAGATGAGTGAAGTTGCCAAAGCACAAAGCAGACAGGGTTCAGGCATTCAGGTAATACTGATCACTGAGACACACACCTACGTTCTCCCCCTCTCACACACAAACAATAATAACTCGTGCACATACACATACAGTACCATTCAAGAGTTTGGACACATTTCTTTGAATGTATGTTTTTATAATCTAAAGGCTTATGTTTGAAATTTGTTTCTAAGACAAATATGAAGTTGATGCGTAGGTATGAATTAATTTCTAATACAAATTCTTGTAAAAAAAAATTTTTTTAAATGCTCCCCTAGCAAGTAGTTTTCATTTAGAACTTAGGAGAAGCAGATCTCACGTCCTCAGCATATGTGGGAACTTCTTCAACAATTTTGGAAAAGCATCCCAAGTGGTTTCTCATTAAGCTGGCTAAGACAAGAATGTGCAAATCTACTATGAAGAATGAAAAATTTTGATTATTTTAACACCTTTTGGTCACTGCATAATTCCATACGTGTCATTTCATAGTTTTGATGTCTTCTCTATTGTTCTAAAATGTGGGAATTAATAGGTGAATCCAAACTTTAGACTGGAAGTGTATTTCTTAAGAAAACCCGTGTGCATTATTATCATTTAAAACTTGACAAGTGTTCTTAACATATGCATTGCATTCTTATAGCTTTAATGCTATGTAAAAAAAAACACGGACAGTCAGATGTTTAATAGACATTCAAAGACAAACGAGGCAAAGGAATGGCATTTAAACAATTCAGCTCAAACTGACCAATGACTACACTTCATTTTTGTAAGCCACCAGAGATGTATCCAAATGCCAATTTGCAAGGTGCAAGAGGAATGTGGAGCTGGCCCTCTATCAGAGCCAGATCAGATTAACACGTCCAAATAAACAATTCCTCCCCTGGAGCATCTTCAAAGACACTAATAACTGCTCGAGCTACCACTCTGAACATCTATTCCTCAAGACATGTTGAAATGGGAATTTAGAATGGTTCTACCTTAAAATATAATGAAGAAAATTCTACTACTAAAATTTCTACTAATTGCAAAAAAAGATTATACCACTGTTTACTGAGTCATGCCATTTTCCCCTCAAATATAATAGTTTCTGTCATTGTTTTAAAGCTATACAAATTTGAACACACAGAAAGCGCAGGTGATAAATTTGGTTAGATGTGTACCTTATACGTTGAACCTTCACCACCAACAAAATCAATGGTCACATATAGAATCAGTTTGTGTACTGCCAATAACACAACTCATTTGTGTTTTGGTTGAAAACTGGTTCATAATAAAACAAATGGAGCAGATATCTAGTTTGATATTTGTTACACTGGGGAAGCAATAAATTCACGCAACCAAAAAATGCTTGTAAGGCCAATTGTTAAATGATCATCTCTTTCATATTTCAGAGAGCGCGAGCATGTTTCCACATTTGTCTGCTGTTGCGGCACAATTCAAGTATTTCCTAAAACATTTTTGTTTCAGTGGATTGAATGATAATGCCACGATCATTAAACAAGTTTTGCCATTGCACCTCAGCAAACAAACACACACACACACACACACACACACACACACACACACAAATGCTGCACTGAGGCCAGTGCTGATGCTAGTCTGTGCCCTGTAAGGTCATTCTGGAGCTGTATGTTGAACCTAGAACTCAGTTTGAGTCTAGAATTCAGTGGTTCTGGGCCCACTGTCTAAAGTGACTGTGATCTGATTGTCCATCAGAGGTCCATCAATGACTTTAGAAAACGAAAAATTGAGAGCCAAAGGACATGGTGGGGAAAATCACAATAAATGTATACATATTCATACATAAACCCACCAAGACCTAAAAGAAAAGGTAAAAACATATTACAAAAATTCCAAATTAAGAACGTAAATAAACAGTGATGATGCACCAGCCTAGTGATGATGCTCATCTTCTGACTAAACACAGCACTTAAAACTGGGTGGGTAAACAGGAAATGATCTTGTCTACATACACAGGAAGAACAAGGCAGTTATTTAATCATGGACAAATAATGACTCTACATTTCTGACATATTTGCTCGATCAAGTCATCAAAATTCCACTTTTTTGTTTTTCAGAAAAGAACTGAACAGCTGAACAAAGTTTTTTTTGCCTTTTTGCTTAAGGACTTTTATCTAAGACTTCTAAAAACACATAAGACGATAAACGAACAACAAACACATATAATCTTGACGTTTCTAGAATGTTCTGAAAACATATGCTGTAATAATGGTATCCTTCACAATGCTGACCGTCGCTCACATAATGCTTCCAGTTGTACAAAAACCGAACATGGATATTACATTTGTGTAATGTTGCAGCGACATTGTTGGAATGTTTGTAATTGATCAGTAAAAATGGGATCAGAACACTCAGAAAACCTGCGCAACTAAACATTTTAGAAATCAAAAGAACCACAATGTTCAGAAAACGTACAGCTAACTAAAAAGTGTTAGTTCTGCTTGTTTAAGCCAATCCACCCAGCAGTTCATTGACATTTAGCTCCATGTATGAGCAGCCAATGAATTAGGGCCCGTTTCTTACATAAATTCTGAGTAAAATCCAATGTGAGCCATTAAAGAAGAACACTGCAAACTGTTCACAGATCTCAGTAGTAGTAAAGTTTCTGCTGACTTTACGATACACCTTCCCTATTCATATCAGAGTAGGTACAAGTGCCCGACAAGCGTCTAGTGACTGTTACCCAGTGCACTGAGTGATGATAACCCAGTCACACACACCATCATATCGAGTGCATAGTAACCGTTACCTGGACGTGAACCTGAGAACCTTGGAGATGAGACCGTTGACGCCGGTCTCTGCTGGCAGCTTGCACAGCGCTCCATCAGACCTGCCGAGCTCAGACCTCTTCTGCTTTCTACGCAGTTTCCTGCGGTAAAATGAACCGAGCAGCTCCATTTGCTCCGTCCCTGCTGGACTCTTGTGCTCAAATGGAGGACGACGAGCTGCCCCCAGCGTTGGGCAACATAGAGATGCGAACGGTCATTTTAACACACAATTAAGCTTAATTACGTAATTAAGCACCATTACAAAGCAGTAAACATCCGGCCTCTGTGGAACTAGTCCTTGGAATGGGCAGAGAAGAAGAAGAGAGAGATAAATAGTGAGAGAGAGAGGTAAGAAAATACATTAGTGGTGGTAAATATGAGGTTAGGGAGCGAGAGAAGGAAATAAAGGCCAGTCAAAAAACGGAAATGAAAATAAACAGCGCCCGCTGCAGTTTTAGTTTTCTAATTAGTTCCTATCTTGATTTCTATATTTGAATCTTGGAAGCGAATGCTAACACATGATAGCACGTGCACGGTCGGCTGAACAAAGACAACTCTGTGTTTTCATCTTTCTATCTTTTCTCCACTTTCTTTTACTTCCTTCCTCTTTCTCTCCTCATCTATCTATTAGCATGTGACCCCAGTGTGAATTCATGGGACAAATTACGCCCATAGGGTGGCACAGAGGCTGAAAGGGGGCAGGAAGGCCAGTTTTAGGGTGTGCCTCAGCTCCATTCATTCACAAGTGACAGAAGATTTTTGCCCCAAGGGGAGAGACAGGCATGGTGAGACAGGTGTCTTCAAATAGCACTAGGCTGGAAGAACAATCACATAAGCCTCCACACATACACACACACTGTCTGGAGTAGGAGGGGAGTGTTTCACAGAGCCATCACACAGTCTTGTCACCTCTCTTTCAGCTCGTACACAATAACGGCAGATTTCCACACTGTTCCATGGTACGTTTCCTGGGAGACTCCAAGATTTTACCCTTGGACACACAGACCCTCCCAACGTAAGCTGAGCCCCAGGAATGCAGAAGATCCGATACACACACACCCATATGTTCAAAAACGTACCGCTCAAAAACACCCCACTGTCTCTCTCCCTGTCTGTTTTGCATCTGTCTCATTCTTTCTCTCCTGCCGCCTCCCTCCTTCTTTCCCTCTCCGTGTCCTCTGCGGTCAGGCTATTGCAGGGTGTGTCTGGGTGCAGAAACTTTATCTGAGCTTGGAGAACTCCTAAATCTGTTTCATCTGAGGAAACTGAAACTTGAGAGAAGATTAGACAGAGGGAGGCAGAAAGAGGGAGGTGGAGGGATGGAGAGGAAAATGATAACAAGACAGAGGAATACTCCATTATTCCCCACTTTTCTCCATTCAACTGTATAACCCAAAATCCCACCCATTGTCTCTTAGAAGAGGAAACTACCCATAAGCCACCCCACCCACACAAAACAATTTTTAACCATATACATTAAAAGAAAGGGGAAAAGGGTTAGTCATGGGAAAAAGTTTGGCATGAGATGAAGTAAGTTATAAAAGATTGCCATCTGTCGAGGAATTTATCACTTTTCACTGAGTATCTTTTTTTTTTTTAGTTTTAAGGAAAGACATAGTATCCTTGAGCCATTGAGCGTTAGCTGGGGGTTTGGTAGATTTTCAATTAAATAAAAGACGCCATCTGGCTAATAAAGATGTAAACGCTAAAATGCTTAACTGTTTAGAATTAAACAGGGAACACCAAATATTGCTCTAGCAGGACAGACCGCAACATACATTTTAAGTACTTAAAATTATGATAAAGTAATTGGTCATTTTCAATGAATTTTCATTCATTTTAACCTGTGTAAAATTAATTGCAATTGTTTAATACGTTTTTAACGCCCTAGAAACAACTAAAACTGGCCAAGTAGCATACCTTCATTAAATATTCTATGGTCTGTAAATATGCAATTTGAAAAACTCCTTAAACTGCCAGTAAACTAGCTTGCATTTGTCAAAGATCCACACAAGTGGGATTTCGGTATCTGAGGCCTGGTCCACACTAGCACGGGTAAATATGAAAACGCAGCTTTTCAAATCCGTTCGCCAAAGTGGATAAATCTAAAAAACGCCGTTTTCACGTTGTAGTGTGGGTAAGGGAAAATGTAGCCTTTCGAAAAACGCTGACATATGATTGTCATGTGATCACCACAATTCCAAGATGGCGGATGCTGTTTTTTTTTTGTATTAGGTATTTTCATTTCATGTTTGACTGCCTTTTATAGTATACAAGCAACGCTGTGGCGTGCAAGAAAGCGTGTTGTATGTTCATTGTCGCATTCCAATGAATGTAGGAGTGGTCGACAGCATTATCAGCCATACAACAAATGAAAATGGCGGAAATGACAAAATGGTAATGGTAACGCCCAGCATGCCGTTTTTTGTTTTGTTTATCATTTTTGCGTTACATTGTGGATGGTGACGTTTGGGAAACAGACTAAAAACGCTAGTGTGGCCAAAACATAAAAAACGCTGTTTTCAAATTTACCTGTGTTAGTGTAGACTAGGCCTGAGTCTCGATTTTGTCTCAATTCTCTGAGATTCATATAACATTTACCAAACGTGTCAAAATATACCATAACAACCAAAACTAATTCGTTCATCACTAACATTATATGTTAGTTAGCTAGCTTAGCATAATGGTTCTACGGTTAGACGTTTCTGGGCACTACGTCATATCAGACATAATCGGTCCAAAGCTGTGGCGCTTATTTTGTGACATCACTAACTGAGCTCATGCGTAGTGCTCCCCACATTAGTTTTAGAAAGTACATCGAAAAATGTGATCTATATAATCAGAATCAACCATCTAAGAGCAGTTAACCATTTAAAATTCAGGTTTTTAAGTTCAGGGGTACCTTACATATAAATGAGGCTGGACTGTTGGTCTCATTATACTATTTGAGTTTGAATGGTATCCTCGCCCCTATTCAACCTTGGATAACACCTTTTAGGTTATAAATCCTTTCAGATTTTCTGTGTCCTTTTTACCACACTGCCTTCCACTGTTTGCCTTTTTCGGATAAGGGCAGCTGCCAAATAACTAAATGCAAATGCTGTACAAGCTAACTAAAACATCCATATTGTAATGTCTCAGAATGGAGCACTGCTAAATCCAGGATTAAAGATTACAATCTCTTACGCATTCTCTGAATATGACAAAACAAACTCAAATAAACAGCTACAGTCCAGAGCTTGCTGTTGGCTTTTAAATCACTCCTGCAAAAGATCCGGACCAGCCAAAGTGAACATGCCCAGCACACATACCAGCACTGCCAAACTTGTGATTCTTCCCTTGTTGGGAAACATGTAGAGATACGATATCAAATGCCAGACAAACCACACTATTATCGTCCTGGAGAGGAGGGGGCAAATCAACAGTGAATGTCCCTCCCAGACTCCCACGAGGACCTCAGATCCTAATCTCCTTCCCATTACAGAGAGATTCTGTCACTACCCTGATATCCTGGTCCCAGAGATCACAAGGAAGTAATGTCCCCAACGACAGACAGCTTCCCAAAATGCAAAGGCACCAGGGTGAGGTCAAGACGTCCAGGGAGGAGAGGGAATGTAATTAATTCAGGTCACTAAGGAATAATGTATCATCCGGTTTATGAGCTGAATAAAGGCGGTATATGTATGGACTTCCGGGAATGTAGGAAAAACACTGGCGAACAACTGTGTGTGCACTACACATAATTATCCACATGTCCATAAGGGACCAAAGGGTGGCATACTAGGACAGTAAAAAAAGAAAAACGGAAAGAAAAAGAGAGGTAAGAGAAAAAGAGAGAGGAATTGCGAAGGATTCCGAAAGCACTTCCATGTTTGTTCAGACTGTTAGATTTCATTAAAGCGGTTAACTTTAACGTACTCCAGGATTCAAATCAGATTCCTTGTAATGGGCAGTTTGTAGTGACAGTGTATTACACTGTATATTGTGCATTATAGTGACATCACTGTGTTGGGACTTCTGTAAGATATTCTGTTTACTCGCCGTATCTTGTCTTCTACATAACACTATAATAGCCTAACTACAGATATTACGTATATCCAAAAATATAAAACATGACAGAAGTGCTTCGGCTCATGTTAAGACATGATTATGAAGTGATAGTGATCTTGAGTTTTCGTGTCCTGCACACACACACACACACACAAGCTCTGCTGGGCACTGCTCCAGACAACGTCTAGCTGTGATTGATAGTGTGTATCTGCAAGTTTTGTGTGGCGTCTGTGTCTCAATGATGAAGTTGCAAACTTATAAACACATCACACACACACAAGGACATAGGCACTACTTTGTGTGCAAGTGATATTTGGGTTATAGAAGGAGAATTATGTTGTTGCTCTACAGAAAAATTTTCTGCAAGTTTTGTCCTCAGCTTTCAGTATAGAAGAAGCTCAAACAATTCATGAAAGGCCAATATTTTGAAAATTGACTTTTTAAATCTAAACTATGGCTCAGGAGGAATGTAATGACATTTCGGAACAAGTAGATGAACAATTCTAGAACCTTCTCGGCCCATTGCCATAGCAATGCCCCAGTCCTGAATTCCAAGGGTAGGGGTGCTGTGGAATCCAGCTGCCGAAGAATTTCCACCATGTGAACTTCGCATCGGCACCTTATTAGGACGAAAGAGATGTAGAGGGCAGCTGTTTCTATATTTATGGCATGCGTGCATGGAATAAAAAAGCAATAAAAAAGAAAAAAAAGAATATAGAACAAGAGGAAATGGATAACTTCCTCTGAAAAGTGCGTCCTGCCATTTCAAAGGAAGGAGGGCTGACGTTAGGATCGGCCTTGGTGTGTGAGGTAATTAATACGGAAACAGCTGAGCATTACAAATGATCTCGCACTGAACTTCCTATCTGTAGCACACACAAACAGACGCACACAGACGCATACACACGCATGCACACAAAACAAGTATCTCAGCAGCAGTTCGAAAAGATGCACCAGTTGGCTTTATGTGTCTCAGAGGAAGCACGTGTTAGCCCCGCCTTCCCCGGTTGGTAGCTGTTGTGCGATAGGAGAGAACTAGCTAGTGGGTGGGAATTGGCAATGACCAAAATTGGGAGAAAATGGGGGTGATAAAAAAAAGATTAGAATTGTAAAGCAGAAATAGTCCCATTTCCACATGCCATAGGAGAAAGTCTACTTAATGTCTACTTGAGTCTCCAGTGCCACCAGAGTCACTACAGCAGAGTTTGGGATGCTCTAGCAAGGTTTTCTGCAGCAGCCAGACTGTGAAAGAGTCCACGTAGACCAGAAGTTCAATTCCAGACACAGAGTCCAGCACAGTTTGGTGATTTCCCCGTTCAAAGATATCTGATTGACCTCACTAGTTATAACCAGGCTTTATAGGTGTGTTTGAACATGGAAATCACCAAACTGAGCTGGACTCTGGCCCCTGGATTACAGAGTAGCTTAGGCTATGTTCAGACAGGCAGCTCAAATCCGGGGCCTCGGTTATCATTCATTGCGTCGAAAAGGTTCGAAATGGTTTCTTACGCATTAAATTGTGAATTCTCGTACAGTGCAGGTCGTACGCACAAGTGTAAGTAATAAAGCTTAATGAACATCAATTGTTCGTAGCCGGCGTGCGCGTGCATGTCGCTGCTTATTTAAATACAGACACGCCTACAATTAACCATATATGGTATGTTAGCGTCGCTTCAAAGAGTACCTAAAAGCAAGACTCCGACATTTTTTTGCTAGTGCCACGGAGAAACTCGCAAACAAAATAAACGTTTGTGAAGCATAGAATAGAATTTTTATCAGTAGAATCATCAAGCTGTGCTGCTTAATATTGTTGTGTGTTTATGTCATTTTTAATGTCATATTTGAATGTTTTACGTTTTACAAAAGCGTGTCGCAAATCAGCCGCATGTTCGCGGAATGGAAACCCTGAAGATTAACATAGCTGAATTCATTTCCTGATGCCGTTTTTAACTGCCACATGAGTGCAGCCAATAGCCCCAGTGACTGAAGTTGGGAAAAACAGCAAGTGCAGTGGAAGTGCTGTTCACATGTCCCTGTTGCAGTTGAATTGCAAGTTATCTGTTGAATTGGATAACTTGGGCCAAGAGAAAAGATGCATCCAACACTGCAGGCACAATCCTACTCAATGATGGTTGGGAAACTCCCGATAAATCCCCACTTTCTCTCTGAAATGTGCCTGTAGCCAAAAAGACTATGCTGAAATGACTGATATCGCACACATGTATTAGTAGTGGGTAGGCCTATCTGCTGATAAACTATTCAGAGCTCACAGCTAAGAAATCGGTCCAGTCCCTAAAACGTGCTCTCTCCAAACGGCACGAAGGTGCGGCATTCTCCAACGAAGTGAGATAAGTCGCATTCTTTAACACACCGACTCTGTTGACCTTTTATGGGATTTGAGAGTAACCACAAACGTGTTTGTGTTTAACCGTAATTACATTTCATCAAAAAACAGTAATGGATTCCATCGTTAATTCAAACGATTAGCAGTCCCAGGATAAAACCAACTCCTACGTAAAGCGCTCCCGAGCCAACGCATTCCACTTGCGGCTTTATTTTCCACCGCTAGATGCTTTACGTACGCATGGTCAAAGCTGTGAGTAAGTATACACACAAACCTAAGCAAACATTCATTTTGATAAATCCCACATTCTGCAATAAAAAGCTTGTACACACATTTTACGCACCATTGACAAATTAGCCCCCCCCCATTTTTGAGGCTGGGAAGATTTTCTGAAAAAAAAAAAAAAAAAAACCTTTTCCCAGTCAGATTCAATTCATATTTGTATGTGGTTTAAAACCCGATGTTTTCTTGACATGCGACTTAGTCTTACCGATCAAACCGGATTTCATGTGGTTTTCATTCGGTGAATTTTGCGACAACAAAAACACCAAAACCAGCATGGCACGAAAACCTGCATGACAAATCAGGAGAGGAGAGTCGGGGAGAGAGGGGAACAACCTAGCAGATTTTGTATTTTGGCAAATTTCTCAAAGTATGTCTTAGTTAGGCTAACCATGTCATATAAATCTATGTTTTGGGGCAGTGGTGGCTCAGTGGTTAGGGCACTGGGCTACTGATCAGAAGATTGTGGGTTCAAACCTCAGCTCCACCAAGCTGCCACTGTTGGGCCCTTGAGCAAGGCCCTTAACCCTCCCTGCTCCA
>JAOUQW010000019.1:731413-748729 GCA_028565825.1 Olivaichthys viedmensis
ATAGATGGATCTGAAACAAAATGGAGTTTATATTACTGAAAACATTGATTCCAAACTTTTGAACGCTAGTGTATATATATATATATATAGTAGAGGTAGTAAGAATTGCAGCATAGCACACACAGTTTCAAAAGAAACAGGACATTTCAGACAAACGTCCTCTACACAGCTGATGTTGTGTTATGGTGTGTTTTATTGTTCTAAGTTTGTTATGCTGTGGTGTTGTTGCATTCTGGTGATGGGTTCCGGTTCAACATCATTCAGCTTAGTTACACAACTCTCTGCCTTTCTGTCCTTTTTTTTCACTCTTCTCTCTCTCTGGTATTCGATGATTGGATTAATGACTTGATAAGGGAAAGCTGGATGGATACACACACATTGCCTCACACACACGCGCACACACACACAGACACACACCTGCCTAGAGACACACACAGACACACACCTGCCTAGAGACACACACACACACACACACACACAGACACACCTGCCTAGAGACACACACACCCAAATAGACAGGTGGTGTGCTGGTGCTGCTTTGCATATGCATGTTACATTTTAAATGCACAGGAAAACCCCAACAGACACACATACACACACACAACGCTGATTCAGCGGTGAAGACAGTAACTCAAGCACTCATTTCAAAAAGTTCAAATTCTGCCTCATTGTGTTAATTTAAAAAATGAAAGAAACAAAGAGAGACAAGGAGAGAATAAGAGTGTGGAAGAAATGGAGAGAGGAAAGGGGAAAAATAGAAAAGCTGGCCAGGTGGTAGATGTAGGTGCTGTTAAATATTTATGCTTTTACGACACTTGCTCATGCTGCAGCTTCCACGACACGCACACACCCACATATACAATTTATACTTGCGACTTGTGTCATTAGTGGGTGTCACGTACACGCCGCCGCACACGGTGGTGCGCGTGACCGCGCGCGACGATCCAACGCTCTTCGTGTTTATATTCGTTAATTCCCTGTCTCATCTGTTAAAGTCATCCCACCTGTGTGTTGTTTGTCTGTGTAATTAGTATCTGTAAAAAGAGCCCTCGTGTCCCCGTCCAGTTCGTCTTGGATTGATAAATGTCATGTTGTGTGTCTGTAGTACCCTGTTTGATGTTTAGAGTTGTGAGTAAAGTTATTGTTGTTTGAACGGCTCGCATTTGTGTCCAATCCTGCTACACCGTGACAGAATCCAAGACCTTTAAAAATACGGATACAGCAAGCCGCACCGTGATGGCAGTTTGCTTGGAGGATCTGCTGCGGGAGCTCACGGAGCATCGCCAGAGGGTCGACTGCCTAAACGCCGCAGTGGCGGTGATCGCTGCGCCGGGGAGGCGCACCACTACCGCAGATGCACCGGGCTTTGCCAAGATACGCCAGGAGAGTGTGGAACGGCAGGCGCAGCTCCGAGCCAGCCACAGAAGCCACTCGGCACAGATACAGTCTCGGTCACTAGCCTCCCAGGAGTAGAGGAGGAAATCCCCCTGGAACTTTTTGAGGGGGAGTTGATGACGACCGCCGAGGTCGTCCCTGGCGCCGCCCACGGGCTTCGTGGACAACGACGTCGCTCTGCCTCCTGCCCCCCACAGAGGACGTCATTGCTCCGCCCCAGGCTTCAAGGACAGCATCGCCGCGCTGCCTCTTGCCCCCACAACGAACGTCATCGCCACACTCCCTGGCTACGGTGGGAAGGGTGGTCGGTCCCCAGCGTAATGCAGGCCTCCGAGCTCGCACCCGGACTTGGACGTTGGCCCCACGGGTCCAATCCCACTACACCGTGACAGTGGGGATTTAATTTACCTCTTTTATGCCAATTTTGAACTTGCACATAACAATATTGACACAAAAAAATTGCCAAGTAATGCCAGGAAAAAATGCCTAAATATCACAAAAAAAGTTGACATTTGGTTGCCGCTCATTTGCTTTCTCCTCTTTTGCCCAATTTTCTGAACACCTAAAACTCCCAGAACCTGTTTGTGGGTCCAGACTACATAACTTTCCTATTAGTATCACTGTAGGTACAGAATAATTCATAGTAGTTACTAAATAAATAATAATAATGTGAATAATGAATAAGTGAATAATAAGATGAGAGTTTAAGGTGTTAACATTTGCAAAACAAACATATAGAAATTGCCTATTAGAAACTGTATGAATGAACGATCTAACATCTAAATTGGTTGCATTATGGCCTGTCATGTTAAACTGTCTGAGTGTGTATTTGTGTGTGTGGCCTAGGGAGCAGGTTGGGCTACATAAGTGTCTGAATCAGTGCTGGAGCCTGATTTCTCCATAGTGGCCTCCTCTATAGTATATGATCTAAGATCAGCTGCATCTCCCCCATTCAAAAGGCAGAAAGCACACTAGTGTCTCGTGCACTAATCTGAAAGGTGAGTATACTATGCGCTATTTTCTGTCTTTGGAACGAAACTCTGGGAAAATTCCTGAGAGACGTCCAACAAATCTCCAGTACGGGAAAGCATCTGGAGTTCTAAGAGTTTCACAAGCAGTTTCTTCACTGCAGACCCATAAAAGTTAGTGAGTATCTTGCACTCCTCCTTCCCAGAATCTACTCTCGGCAGGCCCTCAGCAGTTCAGAATGATGATGTCAGGGGCCACAGGGACACCGTTGTCAGGCTCAGCTGGCTGCATGTGTGTGTGCGTATGTTAGTGTTTTCACACCTTAAAACCAAGGATATTATCAGCATTCCTTTACCTGTAATGTTTGGCCACGTGTCATTTAAACTTGCTGCCTTTAAATGGTATTTTAGCGTGTTGCTTAGGCTTTTCATCCTGTTTTAGCTTCACTGTGCTTAATGTTTTAAATCACGGCCTTAAAATGTGTCAGTCCCTCTTTACCGTTAATGTATTGGCTTCCATTCACACGAGCCATCCCGATAATGTCTCATTCACGTCAATTGCCGTGTCAATCTTACACTTAATCCGTTCTCGATTAATTCCTGTGTAAAAGTAAATGCTTTAAAAAGGGTTGTGTGTATGTGTGTAAGGGGTTTGGTTTATTTTTGAAGTGACGTCCAGACTCATATGAGCATCCATCTTAATCCGGCTTCCTCTTCAGCACTACCATATTCACATTGTATAGCACCCGTCATCAAATATTGTAATTATATGTCATTTATATTCTGATATTAGTTTAGTCGTCATCTAAAAATGATCTACAGATGGCTGGACAAAGGGACAGTATAATCTTTGCATTCCCAGAATGCTCATGGGTATTAAAACGATATTATCTAAAATATTTGCATTTGCATTTGCCTATTACTAACTTAGTCAGGATTATCATCAAGTCAAAGTCTGCCTTTGCAAGAGGAGCAACAATATGACATTATCGCAAAAGCACGAGTCAAACAAATGTAGCGGCTGGAAAAGGTACGAACAGAGTTGTTCAGGGGCTAAGATGAAGAATAATGTTATTACAGTCTGTAGAATAATGTAGAATAATGTTATTATAGTCTGTAGAATAATGTTATTACAGGCTGTAGAATAATGTTATTATAGTCTGTAGAATAATGTTATAACAGGCTGTAGAATAATGTTATTACAGGCTGTAGAATAATGTTATTACAAGCTGTAGAATAATGTTATTACAGTTTGTAGAATTCTGTAGAATAATGTTGGCGTGGGGTCGAGTGATCGGCTTACTGGGTTTCGGAGGAGAAGACAGGTTCAGGAGTCGATATATCCGGTCGGGGGTCAAACACGGGAAGGCAGTCAGTTAATCGCTTGGTACGTCCGTAATCATAGGAGCAATACTTTGCTCTGAAGTGACTGTGAAGGAGGTTTATGTAGAGGGAGTGTAAGGGCGTGCAGGTGAGGGTAGTGAAGGTGATTGCAGGTAAGTGCTTGTGACAGGTCCCGGTGATCAGAAGTCGGGAGAAGTGGAACGCGGAAGTGAGCGTGCTCTCTCGCTGCGTGTGTTCTGCCTCAGCGGAGGATCATGAGGATTGTGATCCATGTCCACAGGCGTGGATGTGACAGTTAGGGGTCAAACGTAATGAGCTGATTCACAGATTAACGCGTAATACAGCAATAAGATTTCAGTCTGGCTAACCGGAGACACATTTGATTACAAGTGTAAATGCATGTGGTTAAAATCTTATCAGCATACAATCCAGATGCAAGACGCATGAAACAACCAGGTGTAAACAGGGTCTCAGTCTGCCTCTCACCTCTCTTCATTCAAGTAGACAAAGATGCAGAGTCCCAGAGGAGAGGGAGGAGGGAAAAGCGGCAGGGTGGGGCGTAAACATACACGAGGAAAAAACAGGCAATTTGTCTGTTGTATTTTTTCTAGTATCATCATTTCAATTCATAATTGCCTAACATAATTAACTTTTATTTAAAGGGGCACTTCTGACAAATTAGGGCATTGCCCATGTTCATACTCGTTACATAATTTAAAAAAAAAACTTTTTTGTGCTATTAAGGTGTCCCTTTGAACTTCTTGTGTTTTGTTTCAAATTTCCTTATGTGCTAATTCAAAATGATTCTCCGTAATTTCATCTCCATCCCCTCTTAAACTCTTCAGGATGGTCACCCACCATCTTTTCTCTTTCTCTCAATTTCTCTCTCTCTCTCCCCTTTTGTTCACTCCCCCACCTCCATCCCCCTCACACAGCCCCACAGGTGTCCCACAATGCCTGCCTTTATAACTATGTTACTAAGCCTGAGAAAGGCCATGTCTCTGAGTGTGTGTGCCTGTAAGAGAGAAAAGGAAAGAATGAGAGTGTGTGAAATACCCTGTGTGTGAAGAATGTGTGTGTGAGAGTATGTGAATTCTGATACAATGCTCTCTGACCTCAAATGTGTGGAGTCACAATTCACCGGAATCACTGAACCATCACAACTACTTCCACCAATCAGAACATCTTAAAAACATCCCAACTCCTTCCACCAATCAGAACACCTTAAAAAACATCCCAACTCCATCCACCAATCAGAGCACCTTAAAAAACATCACAACTCTTTCCATGGATCAGAACACCTTAAAAAACATCTCAACTCCTTCCACCAATCAGAACACCTTAAACATCTCGACTCTTTCCACCAATAAGAACACCTTAAAAAAACAGCACAACTCCTTTTACCAATCAGAACACCTTAAAAAACATCACAACTCCATCCACCAATCAGAACACCTTAAAAAACATCACAACAACTCCTTCCACCAATCAGAACACCTTAAAAAACATCCCAACTCCTTCCACCAATAAGAACACCTTAAAAAAACATCCCAACTCCTTCCACCAATCAGAAAACCTTAAAAAACATCCCAACTCCATCCACCAATCAGAACACCTTAAAAACATCACAACTCCTTCCACCAATCAGAACACCTTGAAAAACATCACAACTCCATCCACCAATCAGAACACCTTAAAAACATCACAACTCCTTCCACCAATCAGAACACCTTAAAAAACATCACAACTCCTTCCACCAATCAGAACACCTTAAAAACATCTCAACTCCTTCCATCAATCAGAACACCTTAAAAAAACATCACAACTCCTTCCACCAATCAGAAGGTATTAAAGAACCAGCACATCCACTCTTTTTAATCAGAACACCTTACACTGTAAGTGCATGCAGTGAGAGGGTGTGTGTGTGTGTGTGTGTGTGTGTGTGTGTGTGTGTTCAGCAGGTGCTACTGTGTTATAGGTCAGAGGTGCCTATTTTACCTGCCTTAATTACATATTGTCACTGTCCTGAGACATTGTCCTTTACATCTCTCTCACTCACACACAGGCACACACACACACACACACACACAACACATACACACAAATAAGAACACGCACAGAACACACTCTCATTGTCCTACAACGTGTTCTCAGAGGATTAACGGTTCACAGTGTTCCCTCTACAGGCCAAGCTGTGCTACTGCCAGCCACCATAAATGGCATGTATTAGATTTCCACACCCGTGTGATAAAGCCAGAGTGACTTTAGCACGACAAACTTGATGCACTGATGTAATCAACGCAGATCGCATCGGATTAAGCAAAGCATGGGCAGCATCTGAACAAAAAAACTTTTCATGGATCGAGGTTTGAGGCCTCCACATTGTGTGTGTACGTCTCAAGAAATGTGTTCTTACCTGCGCACTGTGAGGTGGAGAGTTTTGTAGGAACCTTTGATCAGAGAGATGGCTTCTTGTCTGAACCCGCTCAGCTCCACGCCGTTAATGATGAGCACTTCATCCCCAGCCAGCAGGGGGCACTGCAGAGACCCTGCTTTGCCGCCCTCCTCTATCTACACACACACACACACACACAATATGAGTGGGCTACATAGAGAAGCTGAAGGTGGCTTTATAACCCACACAGAAGAAATAAATTACAAACAAAAACTCAAAGGAATGTATTATTCAGAGCTATTAACACACACACACACACACACACACACACACAAATAGCCTTTTAGCAGTCTGAGAACACAGACTTATGCATCATCAAAATTCCATGTTAATAGGTCATTATGTGGGCTGTTGGTTCTTCAAGTTAAGCCAGTCATATAAAACATTCATGGCAAACAGCTGATTTTCTTTTTTGTGGCTTATTTTTCGTTTAACACCCCAGAAATGTCAGATATACAGCGTTATTCAAGTTTAAATGCAACTATCATGGCAGGTATTTGTGTAGTTCAATATCAATCTTATTGAACTTTTTTTCGACGACGTTCTGGCGTAGGATCACTTTTTTTTGCTTTCAGATGCTAAATGTTATATGACTAATGAAACTGTTGGTCCTAGATTAGCAATCTTCTGCTAATGATCATCTGCTAATGAGCCTTTGGGTTTGGCCAGCGTGTATCTACCTAGCGCTTGTGGATGTGCCTTATAGAACAATCTGCTCAGTTCAGGCCGACGTTATCTGTATAAAGTCATCTTTAAATGCTAATCTCGAATCAGCTCCACTTACCTGCTTTCTAATCTTATTCACTGTAAAAATAAATAAATAAATAAATAAAAAAAACTGGCCACAGATCTGTGGAAATGGACACATCCCTCCAACGGCCTCATTGCCACTGCCTTATCTTAAGAGTCTAATGACAGGAAGCACTCATGCGGCGTAATAGTTCAAATGGTCCCACCGGGAAACAAAATATGCGACATTTACGATAACCTTAACGGAGTAGAATTCGGTAAAAGCTTCTGGGACCTGCATTAAGACTCTCTAAGACTAAAGCACCATTTGAGAAGTAATAAAAACACAGATAAGTAGCCAGCTTTAACGACAGTGTAGAGAGTGTTCCCACACTCTTAGAAAAAAGGGTTCTTCGAGCATTCTTTAGTAAAGCCAATGGTTATATATAGAACCGTGACAATTCAAAGAAGTCTGAGTTTGAAATCTGAGTGCTTAAATGGTTCTTTGCCATTCAGAAAATGGTTCTTTTATCTGTGCCATTCAAATTACGGCACAGTTGCCTCCACAGGGTCAGTTATTATATTCTCTCTTGCAATCTACACTGTAAAAAAGTCACTCATCTTAAAAAAGACAGTGAAGTTCATTCATTTTGGCAACGTTTGTTTGTTTCATTTAGTTAAACATAGTTTTTCCAACGTTTTGGTGAGGAAAGTAAATTAACAGTGTCAGCTTTAAGTAACCTTTGCTTTAAAGTGTAAGTGAGGTAGAAGTGCAGGTGAAACACGGTGAGAGCACATGTACAGCTGTGCCCTGAGGAGACGCTTTGAGTGAGGTGGTGGAGCAGCACGGGATGGATGTATTGAAAGCTACAAGCGAAGTTACCTCCGGTATGTTGATGCTTCATTGTTTAATTAAGCTACATATTCATAAAGCTAGTCTCGTATTTTAACGTATAAAAAACCGAAATGAAGGCGTTGTTTCATGTGTGGTAGGGGCGGGCAAGTGCATGTTATCACCAAATTGTGGGGTTATGTGAAGTAACATTAACCAGCTAGCTAGCTAAACCAGCTAGCTAATAATCTAGCTTATTTTCAAGTCAGAGTTTAATATGTTGTAAATTGAGTTTAAAACTCTTTTAAATAACATTTAATTAGCTTTTTAGTGTAGCTATTGAAGTTTTCTTGTTGAGTTACATCTAGAGCAGGGACCTGCTGGCTAGACAGCTGTCCTCATACTTACCAGAGAACATTCTAGACACGATCACTTTCAGGTAATTGACTGTGATATTTGCAATAATACTCTCCACTGACGTTAGTTATGCTGTCAAAGTATTACAAATCTCGACAATGACAGTTTGACTGTCACGGTTCAGCGGCGGAGATGCAGGTAGACACAGGCGCAAGCCGTTTTAAACATAGAACATTTATTGGACTTAAACTAAACAGGAAACACTACACACAGAAACACACGCGACATAGGATATGTTTTATAGGATATGGTTCTCAGCTCTCTTGCAAAACTTTTAAAAGTGTCAAATGTACCTAACCAGACCTGACCAGTGCCCCACTCTTTTCTGGATGCACACATTATAAAAGGTGCCTCCTGTTGTGTTTCACTTCCTGTGACATCTTCTTTTTCCTAGGAATAATCAGAAGAGCAAGCATGGCCGGTGCTCTTACCCTACAAAGCTAAGTGAAAAGAAAAGCCTATGGACATGTTTACTCAACTTCCACAGCTTTCAATTACAGAAATAGTGTCAATGTAGCACAAATGAAGCATTTAAAACCAAGCCAAACAACGTATCTGATTCTCTTAAACTTTCAATCACTCTGGGCGCTGGAGTCAGGGATCAGTGTCTGTCTGTCAGGGCAGGGGCTGTATTTGGAACCAAGCCCTGGAAAAGCAGCACCCTTAAGAAAAGAACCTATTTTCCATAATCCAAGATACATGAAGTGCATGTTAGGCTGATGTGTGTGCTGTGTGTATGCATGTATCTCTCTTTTTTTCTCCCCATCACATCTTTTGTTTTCAAGCGAAGGCTCTTGGAAATTCCTCTGCTGACATTCCTTTCCCCTCTCTCGACTCTTTCACTCGCCTCCTCTCCCTCTCTCTTGACTCAGTGTCTTATACTCTTTCTCTCTCTCTCTCTCTCTCTCTCTCTCTCTCTCTACACCTCCCTTGTTTTCTCTCTGTCCATGTTGGACCCTTGCCTGGATTGCATTCCATTCTTCACTCCCCAGTTCGTGATGGGGACTGTGTATGAGTAGAGCTGTCACGATACCAAAAACTTTGACTTCGATACCAATACCAAGTGTGGTATCGTGATTCTTGATACCAAAACGATACTTTGAGAGAAAAAAATAACAAATAAATAAATAAATAAGAAAATAAATAAGAAAAAAAACACACTGAAGTCAATGAACACCCAAAATTCAGATTGTTAGCGCTACATTTCAATTTCCACCTTTTTATAAATACAAATCTCTTCATATGTTAAATAAAACAAATAAGTAACTAAATAATTCAAACATTGTCTCATTCTGTATGTTCTGAAATCATGCGTTAGAGCCACATAGTTGCTGTGTGTCCAAGCGTAAATGCCATGAGTTCTCTTTTAAAAAAACATGCACAATAAAGTTTGTTATAGCAGTTACAGTTATAGCCCCATACTGTACGACCCCAAACTGCACCGTTATAAAGCAAAAAATAGTGCGGGGAGCGGAGGGAGATATTCGCGCCATGTGCAGTGTGCACGTATCCTTTAAACAGCATTAATTCATAGTTTGAGGTTATGGCGTTCTCCGTGTTTAACACCGATCTCTGTTTTGAACACTAGTATTTCATCATGCTTCTTAAGAAATAAGGCTACGTAAAAATTTAACGATTGATTAAATTGATGGCAATCGCGAAGACGCAAATTGTGTCATGAGCTTCACAGCAAAAGCAGTTTGGCATATCCCTAAAGTTAAGACCGTTAAACTCTCAATAAAACGTTTTCATAATTACAGAAGCTCCCCAACGTAGAACCGTCTAACCTGCTGGTTCTATGTAGAGGTTGGACGGATGCAGATGTTGTCGGACAGATGCATAGCCAAGTCTCGGCAAGTCAAGGCTGTTTCACAGTGGCGGGATTTAGAACTCCTTTTGCATACTGGTTAAACTGTGTCTGTTGGCTGCCCATCTTCATCAGCAAGGTAAGCAAAAATATGCCCAAACCTCACTCCATGAGCCTGTCTTTTCCATAACTTGATGGAGTTACTTTAGCCTGGCACTTGCCAATCGAGCCACTTTGCCTTAATGGTTCGATGTAGAACCCCACAACAGAGTGTTTCCCTATCAGCAAGGATTTTGAGTAAGAACCCCTTTTAAGAAGCTAAGAACCTTTAAAAAAGAGCCCTTTTTCTAAGAGTGTATGCATGAGTGGACAAAATATCATATTATGGTTATATTGCTCTATATCACGCTTGTGATATGCATTAAGACATATTAAAACCCCATTAGTGAAGATATAATTTTCATGGTTAAAGATTGCAAAAACACTGATCATCTTGGACTAAGATGATTTGTGTGTTTATGCCGTGGTCCATCCAAACACAGAAACACTTATCTGGAGCATCTGAGATTGATCCCACAATAACACATCTAGTGATCGGTTAGATACAGATTAATAAATGATAATACTGCAAGGCTCAAGGAAGAGAGAGAGCAAGAGACAGACAGAATGTGTTGGATGCATGCCTGGAGTTTTATGCTGTTAATGCAATGCCAGAGAGGTAAAAGAGAGAGCTAGATCTTTTCAGCAACATGTTTGATGGTTTTTCCCTTTGTCCTTTTTTGCTAATGCACAAACACATATTCCACAGAATACAGCTTAAATGCAAAGCACCATCCCAAACTGGTGCAGGCCAAGTTTGCCCTAAATTGCGCAAACAGTCTGCCAGTGATGGAAATAAAAAATAAATAAATACAATAAAATAAATAAGAAGGTAAATGACAATTTTTGACCTCAGTATTATTAGGTTCTATCTGGCATTTTGGTTGAAAATGAGTTAACCCCATAAACCTCATCTTGTTCTTGCACCTATTAGCTAATAACTAGCTAAATATTTTGAGTATTATCATTATTATTATTATTATTATTATCATAAGTAGACCCATTGTCTGGGTATCTGCCTAGTTTGCCTATGCCTAGATCTGACTATGAATTCAATACAAATACACAAAGTAACATCACTTCTACTAATGAGTTTTTATTCATTGTTAATTGTTTCTATAAACCTGGATGTTTGTGGAACACATGGTGATATATTCATATTATTGGATCATGGATTTATTTTATGGAGCACTACAATCATAATATTGTGGCATATGTGAATATAAAATGAGGCTTTATATCGGCTGTAGTTGTCATTATAATGGCCAATTTAATCAGCTTGCAGGATTGCGCGTCTTCCTTTGAGTACCCCTTATTTTCATTTTCCTTCTAATGAGCTCCCAGTGAAGACAGTATGGAGACAAAGTGAAACGACAATGCATTTTTTAGACTCTTTCACGGGATCCATCATTTAGTGATTGCCACACATATTTTCTCTTAATTTTTGCGGGCAAAAGCGACTAAATGCAGGCAAGTAGCAGCAGAAAAGGCGACATCTGTCTGCAAAATCATACATGGCCAATTCGGATGGGGCTAAAATGATTTGACCAGCATTGAGTTCGTCGAAAAACAGTAGGTAATTTGGACATCCAGACGAACATGGACAGATTGGCCGATCCAGATGAAAATTAAATCACGGAGTAGCACCTGTAGATTGGATTGTCCCAGCTACCCATGTAAAACAAGTCTGAAGTGCTGGTTGCACACTCAAAAATATTATTTTTTTCCCCTTTCCGATAGCCACTAACCACTTTTTCCAAAGTTCTCTGACAGATCCCACCTCCTGCGATACAACTGGCTAGTGGTTCTTACTCGCAAGCGCTATACCACCAATTATTGGTTGCTTGTGGTGAGGATTCCCAATGATTGTATCAAGTGTTTGCAAAATGCATGCTGGGTAAGATCTGCCAAAGCGCAGAGGCTGAGAAATGCAATACTCCGCTACACAATACTACATACTACTGACAAAAAAACCCCACATAAACATGTTTTATACCAGGATTTCTCTTTAAACGTATTTTCATTTTACAAAAATAGAAGACGCGCAATTCCCTTTAGGGACCAATGGAGAAGCCTTACACTTCTCAGTGTTTACAGCAATAGATAACCATAAAAACAAACCCGTAGGGTTTCCCAGAGTATTTCCAGAAATCTCTTTAGGTCAGCAATATGTTAAATAAAATCCAGAACTCTGTTATTTACCTCAGCCCTTGATTACTGTTACTGAATGGTAAGGACTGCAGAGGTGTAGAGTAACAGGATGAACTTTCACTCCAGACTGAATGGTCCCAAACTTCCTGTGGAGTGAAGGGTTTATTTAAATCTTCTTTTACCGACTTTGATATTGAGGGTAACGTGATATTCTTCGAATAGGAGGGTACATTGTTTGAATGTGTGCTATAGTGTCATTGATTAATAAAGGACCATGTGTGGTACTATCTTCTGTTTCTGTTAGTCTTAATCAATTTATCGTTGTTTTTTATAGTGTGCTAAGGATTTACTTGGCTTATTGCTATATTAATAATATACACTTTTCTTTTTTTTTAACAATCTGCAGTGTTGATCTCAATCCCAGTTGAAGATGTCTTACATGATTGTCAATACAATATTTTCAAAGGAAAAAGACTGCACCAACATCATTTATGGAATATATTTTATGCTGCTGTGCATAACATATACTGTCGCGTATTTATTCACTTCATGTCGTCACTGTAGGTTTCGCTAGGTACTTACGCGCCTGCGCAGGCTTCTGTGTTGTACAATGCGGCAGACTCACTCAGTTGTTTTGTTTTAAGCTTACTGTTTGGTTCATTAGATGTTTTTTACTACACATTTCGACTTTTTTGGTTTTCCATATTGTCAAAAGACAATAAGTTAAACTGATCGATTTTATTTGGAGACAAGCCAAGATACTGGCGTATTATAGCAGCAAGCAAATGCTGAGAGCGGGTCACTATTTGGCTCATGTTTATAATAAGGGAATGTTAATGTCTCTCTCTCTCTCTCTCTCTCTCTCTCTCTTTATCTGTCCTCTCTGTGTAACTGGTTATCAGGGAGGCTGCTTTAGTGCCTTTCATAAGCAGAGGATGGTGCTGACACATCTAAACACACACCCAGCACTGATTAGAGTGTGAAGCAATGAAATAATCCACATGGTGACATTTCCATCACCACACAGCAAGCTTCTCACCTCCTTAACTTATCTCTCTCTCATGCCATAAATCCTTTCCAACTCTTATCCTCTCACCTCTCAAGCTTTGAATGTTTCCCTTTCTCTCTCTCTCTCTCTCGGTCTCGCTCCCTGTCTCTTACTCTCTTCATTGTTCAATTTTTAAAAACTTTACTTGTACGGCCATATTCAGTTACAGTATTTCCAAAGATATCAAGATATATCTTATTTCTCTTTCCCTCACTCTGTCTTACTCTCTCTTCTCAGATATGCCTCTTTAAGCTCTCCCGCCCCATACTGCTGCTGCTTATCTCCTCCGTCTCCCGTTCTCTTAAGGGTCACACTGTTTGCCTGTGTGTGTGTGTGTGTGTGTGTGTGGTACTGGGGGGTTGCTCTGCTATTGTTTCAGTTCTGTTCACGTATTCAGCCCTACACACAACACAAAAGCCCAGCCAGCCAGCGAGACATCAAAGCCACAGACAGCGCAGTGAATTCAAACATGCTCTAATGTTATAATGCTACGCTGACGTTACAGGCACGCTAAACTCAATGACCCAACAAAACACACAGAGCAAATGCCACTCATCGGTCACTTGTCAATCTACAATTGGTTTAGGTTTCTGGACTCAGAGTGAAAGTTTGTAGACCAGAGTGTTACACCATCAGCAGGTGTATTTCCATTCCAAAGTTTTTACATTTTAAAGCTCATTGCTGAAATGTGGGTTTCCATTTTATATTTTCATGGGCCTTCACTGAGGAGGAGCAACAAGATGATGTCATCAAATTCCAATGAACATTCCAAAACGTTGTTTCCATTACCGTTGATCACATTTTCATTTGATCCATGTGCCAACCTTCCCACCTCAGTCAAGCATAACCATAAAAACTTTGCTTGCAATATTTAGTCTTATTTTTGAATTTAGGGTTTTTATTACTGTGGGGTTTTTTATGCACAAATTCCAAATTTGCGTGAAAAACAGGTGGGTGGATAAGCCACTATAAATTACTTTTTCACAATGATTTAATGCACAGAAGTGACAATTACTGGCATAGCATACTGGACCACATGTGTGTGCATCACTTGCCTACCTTTGAAGAAATTCAACTGGAACGTTCACGACCGCCCCTGAGAGCTCAATCACTCTTATCTTTTGGCTAGTAGTTCTTACTTACAAGCAGTCCGCCGATTGGACAATCGAAGCATCGTAGCTACCTTAACAAAATAGTGGAACTTCCGAAGCATTGCATGTTATTTTTTGTCTTATCTGTATTCCTACAAATAACGTTTGCTGGATCCTCGGCCTAACTCCTTCTTATCTTTTGCAGAATCGGTTTAACTTTGTTGTTGTATTTAGTCTTATTTGATGTCCTGCCTTGTGTATTTCATCAGTGACGTGTTGTAATGGTGCTACACTAATGTGTGTGTGTGCACAAGCATGTGTTTTGATTGTCTGTTCGTTCTGCAAGAGGGATAGATTGCAGCGAAGCAATATTTATATGTATACACAATAGGTGGGGTGGCAAAACTGTATTTTGGCTAGAGCGGCGAAATATTTCGGGGCTGGGCTGTCCATGCTCACATTTGGAGCTTTTTTTTCTCCTGCTACAGCCAGAGACCATTTGTGCTCAAATATTTGTTGCTTAAAGAAAAATGTATCTCCTAGCTGTCTGCTTTGCTTCGACACTTTTAACTCTTTATTTGAGAGTTTTCTGAAATGTCTGTGGAGATAATGAATCGGACATTTACTTCCGGAACCAAGTGAGCGAGGCGAAACCAGTGAAAAAGTGAGCTCTGTACTAACGTTGGAAGATTTTTCTTATCTATGGACCTTTTAATAGGATATTAAGAACGTTAAGATGTTGCGCACTGCGCACTGTTGCGCTTTTGGCAAAGCACTTCTTGTTCACTGTAAAACAGAATGGTAGGGTTTGTTGTTTGTTCATAAATAAATTGTTTTATTGCAGTTTACATGACTGCTCAAATAAAAGACGGCAGTTTTTTATTCGCCTTTTTAAGATCACAGTACATGGCATTTCCATGAGAATGTGTATATCGATCAGAACCATTCAATATTTTGAAAATGTCATAACATTTTGGCTGTATTGCTCACCCCTACACCAGAACATACAGTGATGAAGAAATAATTAAGCTATGATTAAGCAACAGGCAAAAACCTAAGCAAGAGACAGAAAGAGCCAGGAAGGCCAGGAAAAGGTAGCCATTTCTCTTTCTCTTTCAACCTGAGTATGATTATGATTAAATATTGCTTTTTCTGTACATGTAAACAACAGAAGACCTTCTTGTTACACTGGACCACACTTTTTTTTTGTTGTTGCTACATTTGGCTGTAATTTCTATGTTTGTTTCCCAAGACATAAATAAGTACATGAAATTAAATGAATCAAATTTATACAACCCTGTTTTCTCTTTCCCAGCTTTGTGTACTGTTCCAGATATTTGGCTGTACACACTGTTACCTCAACAAGCAGCTTGCCATAAATAACACAACTGACCAAGACTGACAGCAAGACTGATGCTCCAGTGAGACGGGGCATGACGCACATTTTTAACACTTCTTATTTAGAATATGAACAGAAGGATATGGAGTAAAATTAGACCAATTTGGAACATCCGACTTCTTTTTCAGGCTGCATGATATTAATAACATATCAGATTGTGATTTTCATATGCCTTCTGATACACCACTGGTGAAGTGTTGATGTTCATGGTTAGAGATCGGCCCGTATTACTTGGAGCGATAACACGCGATAACCATTAGGGATTGGTTAAAAGTCTCGTTTGCATATTGTGAATATCACGATAAATACGAACAAATATTATTGTGTAGTCGTAATTCTATTTTTTGGTCAAATACCTGCTGAAGGTCACATCAGGGTCTAATAGTGTCTCGTTTTTTTTTTTTTTTCTGGAAAGAAGCAAGCGAAATGGATCGGATCTGGCACTATAATGATCCTATCCAATCACAAGGTATTAGTGTTTATATAAAGACAATGCCTGACTTTGGATGTCTGAGTCATCACTGCCCAAAATAGTTGATTCAGTTCAGGTTCACTTGCTTTTATTGTTTAATCTGTCACAAAGCAGTGCAATATGAAAGGGCGAGTTTAGAGATCAGAGAAAGAGAGAGAGAGAGAGAGAGAGAGAGAGAGAGAGAGAATCAGGAAGAAGTGCATGTGTGACTCTATGCTGGTTTTAGATCTTTCCTGTCTTCTCCTCCTCCAATCTTCTCTCCCTTCTTGTTTTTATTAGAGTGAGACTCTTTATTTCTGTACTGTATGGATCAACAACACATTCTGGAACAACCAGATATGCATAGAGTGCGCTGATCTCTGCACCAGAAGTTAGCACACACACACAAGGCGCTCTGTGGAGCCAAAAAGCAACTTTAACAGGACAGGTGTGTCGGACTGGGGCTCCACAACCCACAGAGCACTTTAGCACTTGTATATAAAACTTTTACACACTCAGAAGTCACAAGCCTGAAATCTTAAAGCAGGACTTTCCTCTTATCTTCCCCGAGAAGCATAATGTTATAGCCTACAGCTAAATCCAGCTCTAAAAGAAAATCTATATTGAAATCGATAGTGTTTTGGAATTCAGTTCTCAACATTTCTACTAGAATTGAATTTCTACAACTGGCCTTCAGTGCACAGGTGAGTAAGAATTCTACCACCATGCTGAGCCTCTGCAACAAGATTGTAAAAGCCAAAGAACTACACTGAAATAATAGGTTCCAGACACACACTTTTGATACAGTAGAATGTTTTCAGGGTTGGGTGGTCAGAACCTTTTTTTTGTGTTCTGCTATCAACATCAACATATAACACTTCTAACTATTATATATACTGTATGTATATATACATACACATACAGTGGGGTCCAAAAGTCTGAGACCACATTGAAAATCTGGGATTTTTTAAATTGCCATTGTATGGCACTCTAAAACGCTTTGCCGAAACTGTATCAAATCCAAAGCACGATCAGACACAGAGCAAAAGTGACCACACCATCAGAAGAGCAACACATAAAGCTTTGTTCACTGAGAGAGAGAACAGCAACTTCATCACAGATACAGAATG
>JAOUQW010000019.1:767808-788402 GCA_028565825.1 Olivaichthys viedmensis
GCTCCAGGGGCGCTGCATCATGGCTGACCCTGCGCTCTGACCCCAGCTTACCAACATGCTGGGATATGAAGAATCAAATTTCACTGTACTTGTGTATGTGCATGTGACAATAAAGGAGCTTTCTATTCTATACAGGAGTCTTGATGTCACGATATTGCATGACAAGAAGACATTTATTTGTACTTGTCATGTTTGGTGGCAGTTTAAGCGAAAAAAGGAACTTCAGCAGGTTTTGTGTTTTTGGACATTTGTACGTAAATAATTTTTAGCACCAAACCAATATCGTGCAATTTAAGTATGTTTTTAGAACTGATTTTCGATACATGCTTTCTTGAATGCATCAGAGAAAATGTTGTGGAGGTGAAGAGTTTGAATTAATTAAAAGTACATTTTAATCAGCGCTCTTGATTTTGCAACAGTACATCCCTTTTTAAAATTGACCCAAGTTTGATTTCTCTTTTTTGGTTAAAAACCTGACTGAACAGCTCAAAGAACAGATCCTACTGGCTGCAGCAGTACTTTCGGCTATTTAGTTCTCTTTATAGAATAGAAGGCTTTTTAAATTTTATTTTATTTATTTATATATATATATATATATCTATATATTTTATTGTCACATATACAAGTACAGTATAGTGAAAGTAACTGAAAGCTCAGTTTGATTTTTAAATTTAACAATTACTAACAAGCAAAACTTGGGAACATGATCATAGGTGCCCTGTGGATAATGGGTGCCTATTACTCTTACACCCCTGGGTTTTGCCTTTAATTGAACGCAGTTTAAATGAATGGAGTTATGTAATAGTGAATGAGTCGTCTTACTCTGGGATAAATAACAGCATCAGCATTCCCGATAATCAAACCGGGAAGTGTATCCTGCATGACATTGTGTGCGTGTTTGCCCTGAGGTTTAGGTGGGAGTGGTGGTGTGTTTGCAGAAAATGAATGCTCATTTATCTTTTTGCACATGGTATTATAACTGGAGTTTGTTTGGTGAAGTCTGATTTTTATTTAATCATTTTTTTATCTTCAGAAAGCTAGTTGCTTTAAGAGTTGTCATGGTAATAAAGCACATTTATGCGTAGCAGCAATATTGTTCTTATGATGCATGTAATCCTGAGGAGGTCCATTTTGTGACCTAAATCCTTAAATAGGGGTTTATGCTCATGTAGCATGGGATACATGATAATGCATGAATTCTTCTCATATCACAAGGCACCAGTGATTAAACATTAATAAATGTTATTAGTTAATAATTAAATCACAAAGACTAGCAGCTTGAAAAATCTAAATTAAATTGTCTGATTCATTGCCTCTCTGTACCCTTTGATAATCTATTTTTCACACTGCAACATAATCAAAAGCAGGTCGTCTTCTTTTTTTTTTTTTCTGCCTAAGTGTCTAATCAGAGACAATAACGCTTGCAGTAAATAAGAGAAACTGTGAAACTCTAATGCTGAATAATAAAATAAATGAAAGACTCGTTTCTAACCCGACTGCAATATCATGACATATTTGGAGCAGTTAATTCCCCCTTCCAAAATTCAAATTTACTAATAACCTCTTTAATAAACCTCCAGATGAATAAAGAGATATGACACTTTGCACAAGCATTTGTCGTATGTATAAGATCCAATTGTGTGTGTTTTGGTTCTAAATAATATTTATTATTTATATAGTATTTATTTTCCTTACATTGCAGTGCGCTTTGAAATTCATGGTGCAGCTCTCCTGCACTGGATGTTGAAATGTCTAGACTAGTATAATTGGAGAGATTTGTGATGGAAAACTAAATAAGAATTATTTGCCAAAAATATCCTTTTGAAGAATAAACAGAATTCTATTTTTCTCTGGTTATTAATATATACCACTTTGCATCATCATGTACTTACAATAACATGAGTAGAGTTTTACTACTCTAATTACCAAACAATGTGTGTGCTTTTTCTCCACAGGGATTGTCGTCTGTCTTGAGCACTGGAGGCCTGCATCAGTTAGTAGAGATGCAACCCCCTCCTCGTACTGCGCCTCCTGGGGCATGTGGTACACCTCCACCCTCCTCTGGTGGTTCAAATGCATTCAGGAGAAATCGACCCCACAAGCATGGAGCACTTGCTCCCAACGCAGCATCCGCTCCACCCTCTCAGCCACTGACTGACCCCTTTGCCTTTGGAAGGCAAGGCCCTCCACCTGTGACAATAAGCAACCAGGTTGCTCCTCCAAACAGTAGTCCTCTTCCTATGCAAGGCCCTCCCCCAATAGGTTTTTACCAGACTTCACCTCAAGGCCCACCCTCAGGAGCACAAGTGCCAATAGCTGGTCCCACACACAACTTTTTCACCCCTCATCCTGGTCCTTTAGGGCCTCCACCGACCTTTAACCCACCTCCTGCCGAACCTGGCTATTCGAACTCCCAAGAACCAATGCCCTACATCGCGCAGTTGCCTAACTCTGGCCCTCCCTTCAGTTCCACCACACTGCATCCTCTTCCTGCAGCCTCAACGCCGCCAGTTCAAAGCACCTCTCTGGTTCAACCCACATCCTCAGCTCTTTCTCATTCGGGGCCTGATCGTGGGAGCCGTCCTCCTTCGGTTCAAAACTACTTTCAGCCAACCAGTGATACACCACAGCCTTTTCAAGCACCTCCCCAGGCACAGGCTCCTCCACTTGCCCCTTCGCCCTATTCTGGCCCACCTCAGTCACACCCTCAGAATCACTGTCAGTCAACTTTACTGAATATGGGTGGGCCAGCAATTTCCCAGCAACAAAACTCCCACTTTTCATCCCAGGGTTTTTTTAGCCAGACAGGTAGAGCCTCAGAGCCATGGTTCAATCAGGTTCCACAAGACCCCTTGCAGCGTGCCTGCCCCCTCCCATATAGTGTTCCATTTGGTGACCCTGGGACAGTGTCCATGTTCTTTCAGAGCAATGATGTAGAAAATGAAGAGACTCTTTCTGGGGAGAGCCATGTCAATGGGGTCTCCCACCCTACCCATGGCAGGGCAGTAAATGAAGCCCCTAATCCCTGTTTGAATGAAACTGGCAATATCAAAGTGGCTGCAGGTCCATGTGACTCAGTTGAGAATTTGGAATGTGTTCCAAATCTGGAAGTTTTGCCGAGTGAACCACCACCAAGCCATGCTTATGAGGCTGGGCCTAACTTAGAAACACCTGACTCTGCTCCTCGTCCTGCACGTTCTGCAAGTGTCTCATCCAGCTACAGCAATGTCAGTCACAGCAGTGGTCATGCCCCTCATAGTAGCAGCCACCCTCCTCGACGACATCAAGGAGTTGTTGGAACATTTATTCAACAAGAAAGCCCCTGCCCCCCTGATCCACCTGCATCCCACCTTTCTGCTGGTGGTTACTTTGAAAAGATAGATTGTGCTCCTGCTCCAGAGCTAAGTCCCACGTTCCCCACCCCCAGCCCTCCGAAGCCTGTTGGGGTGTTCCAGGCCAGTGCTAACTCCTCCTTTGAGCCTGTGCGATCACACAGTGTTGGGGTTAGACCTGCTGAAGTTGACCGTGCTAGAATGGTTATGGAAACGGGTGGAATTGATGTTTTGCCTGGCAACTTGGAGCAGCCTCCAGATAATATAGAGACCATCTACTTTCCCGGAGGGCAGGATCGCAGTCCTTCGTCTCGAGCCCAGGGATCACGACGACCCTGTGATAGTCCTGCCACAACCCTCTGGGCTCAGAGTGATACTTCTAGTCTTGGTGCTAATATTCTGTTGGCACCTGCAGCACCTCCTCTGGCTGCTACTATAGTTCCAGCATGTCAGCCCAGTACTGAAGTTATCCAGCCCCCAGAAGATGGACCCCTGGATCTACAGCCTCCCAGGACACACCCACAGCCTCACTCTGAGAACCTTGAGAACCCACTTGATTCAGCTCCTCAGGCAAGTTTGGGCTATGCTTCTTTGCTAGTGTCCACGCTTCCCACAGAGGCTTTAAATCAGCCTGTCTTGATTGCCACACCTTTTTCCAATTACAATGCTATTTCTCCTCAAATCCCTGCCCAAACAGCCAATCAAATTAGTCCTAACGAAACAAATTTGCCTGTTCAGCCACCGTCTCAAACCCCAGTGGCCAATCAATTGTCACACGGTTCCCACTCAGCCAATCAGCCACCTCCTCTTTTCTCTCAGACACCTATGACCTTTCACCCACCTTCCACCCAGCGTCCATTAAATCTGGCAGGAGAGGTCCAAGATGCTCCACCTCCTGTCCAACCAGCCCATCCTCCTATCTTGAAGTCCCAATCACAGAGAAGTGACTGTCAATCACTCCCACCTCCTAATTCACAAATTTCTGCTTCTGCCACCAATCAGAATCAACCCTCAAATTATGAGCTGCTTGATTTTTCTATGCACCAAACACAGAGCACAAATCAGGCCCCTTCTCACTCAGCTCCTAACCCTGCCCCAGTGAATAATTCAGCTGGCTTTTACTTGCAGGTCACCAAAGATGCGCAGCAAGGCGCACGAGCGAATAACGAGCCTCCGCTTCAACCACCAAACCCGAATTCCCCCAGAGTTCCTAGTAATCAATCTAGCATTGGCCCCTCCCACCCAGCTCATCCATTTCCACCCCAATATCAGCCTCCCCCACAAGCTACACCTGCTTCTCAAACCGCCCCACCCCCCACATATCCTTCTCAACCTGGAAATTCTGCTGGTCCACATGACCCCCAGCGCCCTCCATCTGCACTTGGGGGTCAGCATGGTTATGGACCCCCACCTACCATGCCTCCTGGCCCGGGATATGGCAGTTACTACCCAGAGTACCAGGATGGAAGGCATCCATACCCACTCATCGACCCAAGGGCTCAAAACTACTACCAGGTATCTTACGTTTCATTCATTTACATGTTCTATAAAGTTCCTTTACATTGGAGGTTGGGATGTTAATGGATAGCCAAGTAACTGTTAACCATCAAATAACAAATTGTTTGATCACTACTGTAATTTAAAATGTTAATTTCTAAAAAACACCATTTGAATTTGTAGTTTTTTCATCCAGGTTGTGAGGAAGGTTTCTAAATTGACATATGAAGGCCCAATAGTGTGTTTAGGATTGTGTTTTCTTCTCAATCAGATGGGAGAGATTTAAAAAGCAAGGCACACTTTACACTTCAAGGACACACTGGGGACATCAGAGCGGGTATTCTCAGCTGCCAGCATGCTATACTGACCCATGAACATATAGATATGTTGATCTGTCTCATTGTCTCCAAATTTGGTCATTACCAATTCCCACCCACTAGCTAGTCCTCCCCTATCGCATGACCGCTACCAACCGGGGAGAGCAAAGGCTAACGTATGCTTCCTGAGACGCAGGAAGCCAACTACTGCATCTTTTCGAACTGCTGCTCATGTAATGTCACAGGGCAGCTGAACACACTTGGAGGAAAGCATTAACCGCCCTCTTCTGTATACATGAGCTCACAGATGCCCACGATTGGCTAGTGTCACTCTGATTGACCGGGGAGAGAGAGTAATGCCACCCTTCCCACCCACCTCCTTCGAACTCGCAATCTCCCGACGATAGGGCGAACGCTTATCTGTTGCGCTACTTGGGGGCCCGTATGACCAATTTTAAATCAAAGTGTCGGACTCGTATTGTTCTACCATGGCAGTTTCTTTTGCGCAACAATTCTCTAACAATTCTTAAATAAAATTTCTACTTGCAGGATGATCCATATCGAAGAGCAGATCCCCGGTATGGCCGGTACGACGGACCAAACCCTGGTTACCGGGAGGCAGAGCGACAGCCAGAGAGGCCAAGTTCTAGGACCAGTCAGTACTCTGACCGACCCAACTCCAGGTAAGGGGTCAATGGGTAGAGGTCAACCACTCCCTGACACAACTTGTGTGAGATCCACGGTTTCCTAATAATTAATAAAAGGTTGTCATTAGGGCTGGCCCGAATAGCATTTTACAGGCTTCGAATGCTCGTAGGTGTTTTCGAACGAGTATCCGAATGCTTGTTCTCAAAACCACCCTTAAAAACAATAATACTTACGTTTTATAATTAACCATCATTTTAAGTATGTCCATTACTGCAGTTAAAAATGTTAGTAGGCGCTAACGCTGTCTTAATAATAATAATAATGACAGTGAAATTTTATATGTACTTACATATTTGAGATGATTTATCAAACTTGTCGTGCCTCCATGATATACTCTTACTCAAATTTTGCACTGAGCGCTCATGTGATTTCTGAAGCCCATTTTACACCAGACATGGTAAGCTCACGGAATGGCCAGAGCGCCGCAGCGGTGCCGCTTTCAAATACGTTAATCATGCGTGGCATTAATCAATGTGGCATTTTACACCGGAAGTGTGCATATTTTTTTGCTCAGTCCCATTTCTTCCGTGTGGTTTCTAGCTAGAAACAATACAGAATACAATATTGCTGCTATATTTTTGCAGTGTATGGCCACAATCTAAACAGCACATGGGCTATTTTTCAGCCTGTAGTGTCCTCCTGTAGCAGTGCGCGCTCTGGCGTCAGTTAAAATTCAAACTTGACTAGACCAATGCGAGAATGCACAGAAATGATGCTCCATGCCCAGCGCACTTGATGTGCGAGTCACCGGTGTGAACAGCGTCGCGGTTTATTTACTTGTAACATTTTCCATACATTAACAATAACTGTTCCTGTTCTGTCGAAAGGCCTCTGCTGACCAAATGAATTGTAGTTTAGGCTACATTTTTGGTGCCTTAAAAAAGACAAAGCTTCTGAACACTAAATAGAGAATCGAATACCAACCTAACAAACAAATACTTGAGTATTCAAATTATTTGGGCTGGCGTTAGTTGTCATTAATAAAGGTGTTACACAAAGGAGATCATGCTAATGGATCATTGTGAGAAAACAAACTGCCTAGTTGTATCTAGCAGATCTGCTGTTTTGATTTTCTCTTTCCCTTTCTCTTTCCCTTTCTCTTTCCCTTTCTCTTTCAGGCAGGGGTATGCTGAGGACTACCCTAGGTCTAGCCGCAGTGCCTATGAAGACTACTATGCAAACTACTATAAGAAACAGTACGAGCAGTACGGAGGTAAACACTGGTATAACTCTCCTCTCTTGTTTTTTGTGTGTGTGAGAATATTGTTGTTCTTGGACAGAAGTCTGATAAGAGACATCTTGAAACATACATTTTTGTGCTGTCAATACTTTATTGCACTGGGGGAGCTTAATTTCAGTGTACGGACCGGAAACCTGAACTTTAGGCTCAATAAAATATGTTTGTTCTGTCTTTTGTGTGTAGATCCAAACAGGTGGTACGACCCCAGTGCTGCTTATGACCCCCGTTATCGAAGTTACTATGACCAGGTCTACGGCTGGTATAACTATGACCCTGAGGCCTACAGGAGAGCCGACCCCTACCTCGGTCAGCAGTATGCCAACAGGTATACATCCAGTAACATCAAGTTTTATTAATTATTTTACTGTTTCAGTGGGTGCTGTGTCCTTTTAGTGAAGGAAGATGACCAAACTGGGAGAAAATGGGGTAAAAATCCAAATAAATATAAATTTTCTCCCAATTTGGTTATTGCTAATTCCCACCCACTAACTGGTACTCCACTATCGCACGACAGCTACCAACCGGGGAGGGCGAAGCCTAACACACTAAGACACATTAACTTTTCGAACTGCTGCTCATGTAACATCACAGGGCAGCAGAACGCACTTGAAGGAAAGCGCTAACTGCCCTCTTCCGTATACATGAACTCGCAGACGGCAATGATTGGCTAGTGTCGCTCTAATCGACACGGGACAGAGAGTAATGCCGTCCTTCCCACCCAGAGAGCGGGACAATTATGCTCTCTTGTGACTCCCGGCTCATTTTAATTGCTGTGGCATAGTCTGGATTCGAACTCGCGATCTCCCGCTTTTCTGTTGCGCCACTCGAGGGCCCAGGAAGATTTTTAATTAGCTTCTAAACATCATACGATAGAGCTGCTCATTTTAATTGCATTATTTAGGAGAATAACTAAGCATTATATGAGGGGGCAGAATTATGCAGGCATTATATAAAGCTGCATATGTTACTTGCTAACGGTAGCTTGCTAGTGAGATTGATTCATATTATGATTAAATAAAACGGGCACACTTTGATAGTTTTTGTAGTTTTATCAAACTTATGTTTACTTCCTCAAAGATTCAGTATGGTCTTATACTGTTTACATGATTTACTAAACAATGCCCGTAACCAAGCTTGTGGAAATGTCATAGAAATGCCCACCAGCAGAGAGCAAAGAGATGTGATGCGGAGACAAATTTGCAAGTGGACATATACCATTATACCTGTGTACTTGTCTGCCTTTGATCACATTGCCAAGATATAAGTGTGCACACATGCCTGTTCCGTGTTCACCATACCCAGACGCGAAGCCTATGATGACCCGTGGCGTTACTACCCCGGCTACGATTCGAGTTTTGATGACGACTACCGCCGACGGGACACGTATGGAGACGAGTTGGAGCGGCGCTCTGTGCACAGTGAGAGATCAACACACAGCCGCAGCAGCTTCAGCTCCCGCTCACAGCAGGTCTGCACGTGTCTGTGTGTGTGTGTCCGTGTGTGTGTTGGGTGTGGGGTGGGGGGGCAGACTGTGTTCTTTAGTTATATCTTCATATACAGGTATTTTTTTTGGCACAAGGAAGCAAGTTTTTTTTTTTGCAGATGTATATTGTAGGGCTGGCCTGAATAATTTGGGTACTCGAGTATTCGTTCGTTACGTTGGTATTCGTTTCTCTTTTTAGTATTCGGAAGCTTGGTCTTTTTTAAGCCACAAAAATTGTAGCCTAAACTAGAGGTGTGCATGGGACTTTTTTTGTTTGTTTGTTTAATCCCACTCCTGCCCGTTCCAGAAGGAATTCTTACCAATCCCGTCCGCTCCCACAGTTATTTCTGTTTGTAACCACCTGCATTATTTTCTAATATTAATTAAAATTTAAAATTCCAGAAAGACTGCCACAGCGCATAGGAGTGAAAATCTCACTGAATTAACGAACTTCATGTGATCATAAACAGTGGCGATGCATGTTTGTAATAAACTGACAGTCAGTACAGATATTTGCACGTTATATTTACTAAACCTGTGAAAGAAAACATGGAGATGAATGCTCCACGCTCCCGTGTACTTGACGCACACGAGCAGTGTCCGGTGTAAAATTTAAAGTGTTGTGAGGTTGTTGCGGTGTGCTGCGTGCAATGTCGGTTCTGGTGTAAAATGGGCTTAATTTGTCAACCCGAGGTACCTGATTTATGTCTATTGTAGTTTAAGAACTTTAATGGAGTTTTAGTGAACTTTATTGGAAGTGTACTATCTCTCTTTGTCCCCCGAGCTTCAAATCTGACCACCCGCATGAGAGTAAAAACCGCTCGCCTACTGCCGCCTACTGGATATATCTTGAACTGCAGTAACGAACATACTTAAAATTATGGTTAATTATAAAACGTAAATATTATTGTTTTTAAGGGTGGTTTTGAGAACGAGTATTCGGATACTCGTTCGGAAACTCTGAGTATTTGAAGCCTGTAAAATTTTAGTCCTGGTATATTATTTGTGTAGTGTTTTTGCTCTGACAGATGCTCTGACATATGCAGGTAGATGGATTTAATACACATAGGCAAACACACAATAAAGACACTGTGAGAACATCTACTTGTGTGCATGTGTGGAACGACCCCTCTTTTTACCTGTAGAGTCGTTTTGGTGTAAATGCGAGGGTGTTTTTTCTGTAGTTTTTTGTATGTTTATACATCCATTCACCAGTGTTTTGGGGCAGTGGTGGCTCAGCGGTTAAGGCTCTGGGCACCACTAAGCTGCTATTGTTGGGCCCTTGAGCAAGGCCCTTAATCCCCCCTGCTCCAGGGTCGCCAGATCATGGCTGGCCTTGAGCTCTGACCCCCAGCTACTTCCAAGCTAGGATATGAAGAAAAGAATTGTGTTGTACATGTATATGTACAACACAAGTATATGTGTATACTTGTGTTGTATATGTGTAATATCAATAAAGGCTGTCTTACCTCTCTTTGTCTTTCTTTTTTCGAATGTTTTCGTCTCTCTTTAGAGTCAGGTGTCCAGGAGTCAGCCGGATCTGGTTGCAGCAGGTTACGACGGCACGACGTCCACACTTCCTGTAGATTATTCGTATGGGCAGTTCCCCGACCAATCAGACGTGCCGAATTACAGCCAATATGATGCCACGGACTCCACCTGGACCGCCCCCGAACAGGGTTACTAACTCGCACACACCAAAAATTTTACTTTCATCACTGGTTAAAACAAGAAATAAGTAGGCTTTTTTGTTGGTATGTAAAAAAAACAGGGCTGTTTAGTCCGAGTAAACCAGTTTTACCTAATCCAACTTCTTTAGTCCTTATGTATTTTTTTCTGCTCCAACATACCCGAGTCAACTCATTAGCTTATTAACTCATCAGCTTATTTGAACCTCATTTGGTTCAAATGAGTGTTAGATCAGGATAATGTGCAGTACAGAGGGACTAAAGGAGCTATTTTGGGATGGGAACCGCCAATCACTTTCACACATACCTCAGGGGTGGACAAATCACTAACCCGGGTGCCCGGGACAAGCGGATTACGGCGTCTGGGCCATTGTTTTTTTATTCATAGTTGCCCGGGGGACAAGTAGGTTCATTAGGCTGATGATTAAGCGGCTTCCAGCGTTTTTCTCTCGTCCACCAACCAGAGAAAGAAAAACCTTTTACTAGTTGAATAAATTAGATCATAGAGATGGCAAACTTTTGTGATGCATCTAAGCAAAATGCAGAACAGTGCAGCGCAAAACTGTCATACAGCTCTGCTAATATCACGTCGAGCGGAAATATATAAAGACGTGACCAGACTTGAATAACACCTTTTGTGTGGAATGCACATAAGAGAGAAATCCATACCCCATAGCCAAAATGTTAACCAAAGACTTGCCATGATGTTTGTGGGAGGGAGCCAACACTACATGCTCCAAACACATTCAGGATAGAATAAGGACTATGGCTACGCAGAATGGTCCCCTCCCTGGGAATTTAAGTACTCACTCATTTTCCTTAGTTTGTATTAATGCACCTAACTAGATAACTAGCTCGTCATACTTTGGGGTTAAATTACTTTAGCCTAGTTAATTAGGTTTCCGGGCAAAACATGAGACTGGGCAAGCACATTGGAGCTTTCACTTGTGGGCTAGCTAATGAATTTATCATTAGTCCACCCCTGTATCTCACTCTACCTTACTCAAAATGTTCTGTTCTGTTTTATGGATCTAATAAAAAATGTATTTACCTCGGTCTGTCCTCCAGCAAGCATACATGCATAGAGAAAGAAATACACACACACACAAATGAAAAGCTATGGAATTGCTGGAACTATATTTTCAATGTATCTACTAGGGCTGTCAAAATTAGAATACTATTCAAACTGACATAACATTTCCACATTCGTTTAAGATCCCATGTTTTGTTTTTAGTCGCCTAATACAAGTCTATAGAAACGTGTTTCCCAAATGTTTTTGGCCAAATGGCCCTGTCGCTTGCTGTAGGAAAAGGGGCCCGTCAATAGAGGTCAGTGTAGGTCTGTCACAAGGCGACCGCCAGAGCTCTGTTTCCCATGATTTTTCCAGCTCGCTTGCATGGCTGCCGCTAAATCGCCGGGAAGCCCTCACGTTACAACTGGTAAATTAAATAATAAATGTGACATCATAACGCCCAAACACCTGAAAAGCCCTGTGTGGAAACTGTTTGGATTTCGTCGTATAAACGGTCAGTTTTTACAGATGTGAAATGTTTGCTCGTCTGATGCCAATGTGAAATTCAAGCTAATTTTATACCTAATTAATATTTGAATGCATTTGAATATTAAATATTTTAAGTAACTGAAATTCGAATGCAATTTTTAGAGGTATTCGACAGCCCTAGTACCTACCCACAATTCTTCAAGCTTTGGCATTCTTGTTCACATTTGCCAGCCAAAGCAGCATTTATACCCGTCTCCTAATAATAATTTTAAATTACTTTGGTTATGTGTATCTTTGACTGGAAAGTAGAACGTGCATCTCTCTCTGCCTCCGTCTTTCAGCTCCTCCGAGGCCATTGACTCCAGAGAAGTTCTCGGTTCCTCACTGCTGTGCTCGGTTTGGTCCAGCAGGTCAGCTGATCCTAGTTCAGCCCAACCTGCCCTCGGCTGGACAACCTGCTCTTGTCGAGCTTCATAGCATGGAGGTAATGAAGATCATACATTTTATTTACAAGCTAATGGAATCGCATGACTATAATAACATCCTGATTGGTTCTTAATGTTCAAGCGTGTCGAATGTGTGAACGTACTCATCGTTATTTTTGGACAAATGTTCCAGACAATGATGCAGGATACTCCAGAGCATGCTGAGTTACGAGCCTTCCCCGGGCCACTTGTCAAGTAAGCCTGATCTTATTTCTACAGCACCTACTCGTATTAATAGCTGGATGCACACGCTTCCTCCCTTCCTTATCCTCATCTTTGTGTGTATTTGTGTGCATGTGTCAGGGAGGAAACCCACAAGGTGGACGTTATAAAGTTCGCCCAGAACAAAGCTCAGGAGTGCATGCGCAATGATGACCTCATCGACAAGGACTCTGCTTTTCTCATCTGGGAGTTCATCGTACTGCTGTGTCGTCAGAACGGGGTGTGTGCCCGTGTGTTTGTGTGCACGTTTCGTGTGTGTATGTTTAGTACAATTTTAGTTATTGTTATTATTTGCACCCAGGAGACTCCAGAGAAAGCAGTTCTGCAAAACACTGATCTTGTTGAAGGATGTAAATGAAAAACATCAATAACCAAAAAATGACTGGCGTGTTTGAAGTGTGTAAATTAGAAACACACAAAAAAACAGTGATTTATTCCCCTCTCTCTCCATCTCTCTTTTCACCCGTCTCTCTCTTTTCTCAGATGGTAGTTGGCACAGACATAGCCGATCTCTTGCTGAAGGAGCATCGCTCCATGTGGTTGCCAGGAAAATCGCCCAACGAGGCGAACCTGATCGACTTCAACAACGAGGCGCTGGAACGGCCGGAGGAGGAGGAATCCGGGCCGCTCTCCCTCCTATCAGACACCTTCATGGGCGTGGTCGAAAGTGTTGGCAAGGAGACTGAGCGCTTCCGAGAGATGCTGCTCTTTGGGCGGAAAAAGGCAGGACAGCACAAACATGCATTTCATATGGAAGTTTATTCCATAATAGACAAGAAATAAGAGTACGTTAAAGCCCTATATTGTGAAAACTGGCTTTTTTCTGTATTTTGGTGACTGTAAGGATCAACAGTTAGATGTGAAATTGATACTTAGTGCAGTTTCTACAGTTCAGCTTTATTTTTACAAGCCATTAAAAAATCACAGACTTCATCAGCATGACACAAGAGATTACCATTGCATACTAACTGATTGGCTCATGGCGGCAATCAACCTATAGTGCAACCGAGCGCAACTCGAATGTAGTTAGACACACCTTTGTAGTAAACCAACCCTAGCTAGCGAACTCACCAACTCAAAATAACGAGCGAAAAGGGCTTTAAGAAATCCCTTCATGGCTGCAACGCGGCAAATAAATCCCTTCATTTATAAAGTTGATCATTTTTGTTGATCGTCCAACTGCTCTCCTAAGCGCTTGCACTCGCAGCACAGCTAATTTCTCTTAAGGCAGCATTGACAACAATGGTCAGTACATTTGCAAGCAAAATGATTTAGCTCAGGGTTTTATAACATTAAATAACGAATTAGCACATTACCGCTCAAGGCTTCTGCTCGTGTTAACGTGCAAAAAGCGTCTCCCTTCGTTGAGCATGCTATTAGCTAGCTAATTTAACAGCGTATGCTAGCATTACCTTGCTGACTCCCGAGTCCAAATAAGGCAACTGTTGATGAACTGTAGTATTAACTCACCGCACTGAAACTTCTTGGCGCCCAGGCAGTTAAATATTTACTCCTCTCATTTCTCATATACTGAGTCTGACTCGGGCCTGTGTGATTTCTAATGATTAGAAATATTAATGATTAGTGGGTGGGATAAAAAGGCACTCTACAACAATTTATTAAAAATACCTACACTGCTTTTCAGAGTAAAACTCATTTGAGGTGCGTTTCATAGACACAGAAATGCCTGAAAATATATTATAGCACCTTTTAACCCGCATACATGTAGTGCGACACTGACATGGGTATGTGTTGTTTTTTTAGGATGCTCTTGAGTCCGCTATGAAGAACGGGCTTTGGGGTCACGCCCTGCTCCTGGCCAGTAAGATGGACAACAGAACACATGCGAGAGTCATGACCAGGTAACACACAGAAACACACAATCCGAGTTTCATCGTCTTTTATTGCATTGGCATAGCAATCAAACAAATACGGATTACTACAAAGTGTATGTGTGTATTAGGTTTGCCAACAGTCTTCCCATTAACGATCCACTGCAGACAGTCTATCAGCTCATGTCAGGAAGGATGCCTGCTGCTGCCACGGTAAATGTGTATATTTCTTATTGTATGCAGCATAGCGAGGCAGTGTGTGAGAGAATCATGACTAATAGCCTAAATTGCACCTCATGCTTTGATTGACTATTTAATCTCAGAAAACTTTACACGCGTTCCTCTTTCCTGGCAGTGTTGTGGGGATGATAAGTGGGGTGACTGGCGCCCCCATCTGGCTATGGTTTTATCCAACCTCACACACGCACTCGACCTGGACACACGCACCATCTCGACCATGGGAGACACGCTGGGTAATCACACTCGCAAACCCAAAGTGTTTATTTAATGCCTTGATTTATCCTGCTTAGTCTTGCATTAAGATTACAGTATATGCACCACTTACAAAGCTGAAATGATGCATGTTACAAGACAATGCTAATGTTCAAGACATTTGACTGACTGTGTGTGTGTGTTGCAGCCTCCAAAGGTCTGCTCGATGCGGCTCATTTCTGTTACTTGATGGCTCAGGTGGGTTTTGGTGTTTTTACCAAAAAGAGCACCAAGATGGTCCTCATTGGCTCCAACCACAGGTACACACACACACAGTAGCCTGAATATAGAGATGCACTAGAGATATAAACACTCTGAAGTACAATTCGCACAGGATTAGTTTTACATGCAGAGGATAAATTATAATCATCGTCAGAATGTATCTGTGTTTTTAGTCCAGTCCATATCTGTCATGTCAGTAACTTTTTACAAGCTGCACGTTATATATATATGACACATGTAAAGCGTCTTTTACCTAATATAGAATGAACAGTAGAAATAACCCCCTGTGTTAGCTGACATGTTGGTAAAGATTCAGTCTTGTGGGAAAGGAGTTTTTCTGAAGTACTCTTCTATTCTCTGCGGCTCAAATCAAGTGGATAAATATTGATAAATCACTACGATGGCAGACTGTTTCTGCAAGCGGCCTTTACCCCAAACTGAAATTAGCCATAACATTTCAGCATTTGGTCCAGTTGCAAGTTTCTGTCTCTTGCAAGACCGGTGTCTTTAAAGCTTCTCCCCATCTGAATAATACTTCTTTCTCTCTCTCCCATCTCTTTCTCCCACTTTTCAGTCATCCGTTTGCGAGGTTCTGTACTACAGAAGCGATCCAGAGAACAGAAGCGTACGAATATGCTCAGTCTCTGGGCTCCCATTCTCTTTCATTTCCCAACTTCCAGGTTAGTATCTTACACACACATACTTGCACCAACACACACTTTGGTGTCTCTGGGCTTACACCTTTTTACATGTTTACGTAAATGGGCAAATAATTGGGACAATGAGTGTGATCTTGAGTGAGATGTCAAACTCCAATTGAAATGCATAATTAACCCTTTCAGATCTACATCAAGACTTTTCCAGTTTTGCATACCTCTGAGTTATGCATTCGTTATCACACACACACATATGACATATATGCATAATACATGCTGGGTATACATTGATTGGATACAAAATGGTGTAAAAATGCAGCGGTTGAAGGAATACTAGAGAACACTACATAACATGACTGTATATCCTAACCTTAGCCACAACCTTTTGACCTAGGGGAAACTTATCATTTTATTTCTGCAGACAAAACACACCTTTTATTTTCAACACTCTACGTCAGACCTGATTTTGCTGAGAATTGATTTAGGAATGTGATTCATTACACCATCAAAGAGCAACACAAATCTGTGTTAATTTGACGATGAAGTAAACGGTCCACAGGCGGCTTGCCTGTTACGGCTATTTCTCTGCTTTTATGGACAGACGCCTTTGCTCAAACTAGTGGAGAGCAGCAATGCTTGAAAAGTAAAATTGTCTCGAATGGTTAATCTATTATTATTTTGGTGGCTACACCGAAGAGTAAACCCAACAATGTTTTTCACTCTGCTTGATTTTGGTTTGCATAAATGGTGTAAAAGTGAAATCTTTGATTCTTGCAGGTGTTTAAGTTCCTCTATGCGTGCCGGCTGGCGGAAGCAGGGCTTTGTGCCCAAGCCTTCCACTACTGTGAGGTCATTTCCCGCGCACTGCTGACTGTACCCAGCTACCACTCGCATGTGTTCATCAGTCAGCTCATACAGGTGTATATACACACAAACACACACACACACGCACACACACACACACGTTGGCTTCACACACCTGTTGTGTACCTGCTCTATCTATTTCAATGACCTGTTCTTTCACTGTGAGTGATTACAGAAGTCACTGCCCCCCCGCCCCTAGCCTTCCCTCTAACCCTTTCTCTTTCTCTTTATGTATGACGACAGATGTCTGACCTTTTATTTTTTGTGCTTTTGGTTACAGATGTCTGAGCGATTGAGGTTTTTTGACCCCCAGCTGAAGGAGAAGCCAGAGCAAGAGCTCTTTCAGGAACCCGACTGGCTATTGCACCTTCGAAATCTCAGCAACCAGATTAAGGTGTGTGTGGTGTGTGTTTGTGATTTGAATAAAATGTTAAAGAGCAGGATTTCTTTAAGTAGGTTATGTTCCTGGACCAACATCTCTTTTGTTGTTCCTGGAATCACATTCCTACTCCGGAGCCGTTTAAAAATGTCCTCCCAAATGCTCTAGACGGCGTCCAGAGAAGAAAACTAGTGTAGATCAGCATTTCAGCTCGTAAAATTAAGCCAAATTGTTTGTGTTGAAAGTAACCTAACTAATGTTAGCCGAGCCGTTTAAAAATCCCCTTCAGAATTCAGACATTCTGCATTTCATTTAATGCCAAATTAACAAAATCCTTAATTCTTGAAAATATTAATGCGGCATGTCTTTTATCAGTCATTTAAATGAGGCCTCTTAGTACTTTGTATTCATAGCTATATAGTGCACAGATGCACAATAGCTTTTGTTTCTGGAAGCTGACTGGTGGTTCTCAAGGGATTTTTTTTTTTTTTTAACGGCTTAGGAGTGGGAGAAGGATGAGGCACATACGAATTAAAAGGAATATTGTTCCAGGAATAACAAAGGGCTGTTACTACTACTTGAACAAATCACGTTCCCTGTATATATCTAGGTCTGGCGCATGATCGAATATATCAGGTGTGTGTGCATTTGTTCTAAAATACCTCGTACTTCTTTCTCTTTCTAAGGATGGTGTGATAACATTCCGTACGGATCGCAGCACTCCTCAGCTGTCTGCTTTAACTACACCAGAGGAACAGCCTAGCCCGGCTGACCCTTCAACTCTGATCACTGACCCTCACAACCCCCTCATGACCTCCCTTATGCCCCAGCAAGGCCCGCCCACGCCAGGGGTGCAACTCATGCCACCAGGTCTGTGTTCTTCACTAATACAGTCCTTTACTATGCTTGTAAGAATCGGGTGTCCTTTCTTTACGTAGGGACAGCTGATGAATGTATGTGGTCATATTAATTTTTGGTATTCATAAACATGTTAGATTATACTCTGCTCCACACCATGTTCTCATAAAGCTGTCTCTCTTCCAGCTCCAACAACTGTTTTGCAGGATGGGACCATCCCACTGCAGCATGGCCCTCCCCCCAGCGAGGGGGGCCCGTTTTACCCAGCAGCCCCTGCTCCACCCCAGCCTGGCTTCGTCCCTCAATACCAGCCTGAGGATCAGGAGCCATACCCGTCTATGCCAGTCCAAAGTCCCACTCTTCTGCCCTCCAACATGCCACCGCAAATACCCCTCTACATGCCCATGGAGCTGCCCCTCCAGATGTCCCCCCAGATGCTACCCCAGATGCCCGGGGTAGAATCTACACCTACTCCTCCCTCTCCACAGCAGTTACCTCAGCTATCTCCGCCTTCCCATGGTCCTCCTCCCCAGATGGACTTCTATGACAACATGGCACAGATGGTGAATTTTTATTTATTAATTATTTTGTGTGTGTGTATATACATGTATATGTATATAATTATTATTTTTTTACATTTATACAACACTAAATAAACATGGGAATCGTCGTCCTTTTGGTGACAAACAACTGACACCATTGATTTGTGTTTAGAGTTCAGGAAGAAGATCCAGAACCACATCGCAGTCTTCAGTTCACAGGGTATAATATCTTGTTTAAATTATGATCATGTTTGTTTAAACTGGTGGTGGCGGCATTCCGGTTTAACTGAGACACTGGAGATTTTTCAGCTGGTAGAAATGTTAAATTCTTGTTTTTATTGCAGTTGAGCAAAACTACAAAAGATACTTTATTTGCCTGAGAATGTTACTGCTGCACATACGGCCATAGTGTTGCGGAGAGCAGATGTTCTGACTCCTTTAAGACCTGTTTACGCTTGCTTGATCGACAGCAGAAGGGGCGCATGATCCCTGTGATTAAAAAGCCGTTACTACTTTGTGTGTGTATTACCTTAAGAAATCAAGAGATTTTCAGTATTTTTATTTTTTTAAATTTTTTAATTTTATAAATGTGTATACTGTGATGTATACCATTGCTGTACAAAATGTACAACAATTTCTATATTGTCCACCACTGGTTTGAATATCTGTCTGGCTAGAAACCTGTCTGCCTCTCTCTCTCTTTAATCTTATATCCAAACCATTTCGGTGTATTTTGGATGTGATGAGCCGTATGTTTGTGCATGCTCACTCTAATTGGCGCTCACTCAGGCTTCTGGACGTCGCTCTCGCACTACGTCAGAGTCGTCCACTCATTCAGTGGGACGAGAGCGCAGCAACTCTGTAGCCAATCAGAGCTCTCCTCCTCCACCGCCAATACCGGAGGCTCCAGCCCAGGAAGCACCCAAGAAAAGCAAGAAAGACTCTCCCAAAAAGGTACAAGCACTTGTACTCCTGCTGTGTTAAAGTCGACTTGGAATCATGAAAGTCATAATATTGAAACAATACTTTTGTGCGTGAAGAACACAAAATGAAAAACATGTTTCTTGTCATGCCCTTTAATTGCAAAAAACTTTTTGTTAACTCTCTCTCTCTCTCTCTCTCTCAGGGAGGAGGTGGAGGCATCTTGAGCTGGTTATATCGAAGGGGCAAGAATGAAGTTCATCTGCCAGATGATAAGAACAAATCTGTAAGATGTATCTCTACTCTTATTTTTCTCTCTCTCTCTCTCCCTCTCTCGCTCTTTCCTCAGACCTTGTATTCATGTGCTGCTCCTTCCTTCATGTGCGCTGCATGATTTTATCTCATCAATTCAAGATAGCCTTATTGACGGGGCTACAAGTAGTGCAGTGCCGTAGTAGTAGAAATAAATAACGTTGTCATCATTTTTTGGCAGATTGTTTGGGATGAAAAGAAGCAGAGATGGGTGAATATGGATGAACCAGAGGAGGAGGTGGGTGTTTTAATAATCACACTGTGTTTGTTTGTCATTTCTGTATTGCATTAAATTGTGTATGTATGTATGTGCTTTCAGAATAAGCCGCCTCCCCCTCCTCCTTCAATGTTTCCAAAAGCTCCAACAGGCGGTTTTGGGGTTGGACCTGGAATGAGCAGACCACCAAGTGGACCAGGGGCGGGGCCTCCTGTTAATATGTTCTCCAGGAAAGCAGGTGGGTCACTGGCATCGTGTGTGTGTGTGTGTGGCAGAGACAACCATTTTTGTGTTGGCTGCGTTTTAATAATTTAATGGCGTTTTTCCACCAGACGGTGCGGCACGGATCGGATCGGTAAATAACCCATAATCCTTCACGTTGTCGCTATTGCCACCGCCAAGCGAGCCGCGCCGTACCTACGTACCTGTGCTAAATTTGGTTACCCTTCTTACCCAGGTACTAGCGAACCAAGCCGAGATGTACGGGTGGAGCTAAAAATAGTGCAGACCATCGATTGGTCAAACGCGATCGCACACAAACGTTTCTTACTCTTTACATAAGTGCTTTTTCTGGCGGCTTTAAAAGGCAACATGACAGTTTTAAACAGCAATTTAATGTTTCAGGTTCATTTCTATTTACTTACACACACTAATGTTTTCTTATCGCTATATAGCTTAATCTTGCGTTTCTTCACCGTGATACAGTAAATATATATATATATATATATATATATATATATATATATACACAGTCAAGCCAGAAAGTCTGCACACCCCTTTCACCTTCTCCACGTTTCATTACATTACAGACTTATTCTACAGTAG